>JABUQX010054596.1:0-42500 GCA_015478945.1 Trachelipus rathkii
ACCACAAGAGAGGAAATTGATAACTAATTAGTTCTCAATTAGTGAGATATATACTGTACTAAATATTAACCGCTTCTTTGTTACTCAACATTAGGTTCTCTATGTATCTATAATACAGATAAATTAATGGCTCTTACGTGTACAATCGATGCTTTCTATTATATGAAATATGGATACCATACTGTATAGCGCGTGCGGTATATATACTGATTATTTATTACACTTAGGTTCAGTATAAGTGAGTGTGGGATAAACTCTTCATCGTAAGAAATATAGTATGATATATAATATTATTATATAATCAATGAACAGTAATATAGCTTAATTCATTATATATATAATTATGTGGAAATAACTTATTGGGTTAATTGCATGTGAATGTATTTAATTATATGAGGTTTTTGCTGTAATTAATTGAATTTATTATTTATATATATAATATATTATATATATATAATTTGTATATATACATTTATTATATCCTATATATTAATAACTAGCATAAATCATACGCATAGTTTGCATATAAAATCCAAGATAGTCAAATTTCTTATATATTAATATTTATTTAAAAAACCCTTGTATTTTTTTTACAGTAATCTCTTCACCGTTATTTTTAGGAAAAGATTTTTATTATATATACAGTAGGTTGTTATGTTATCTCTATATTTTTAATTCTCACTCTATATATCTTATTAGAAAAATTCACAGTAGGTGCAGTCAACATTGATTTTAATATATTATATCACTATTATACCACTAGATACGCAATGTTCGGTAAATTAGTTTAATTTTTTAGCCGCATATTTAATCTAATATATTATATAGTATATATTATTTCATTCTAATATATATATAATATTTTTTTTTATTATTGGTATTCTATATCTCTAGTATATTAATGGGCTTATTTAATGTATATTTTATTATTATTATTATTAATATTATTATATATATATTATATATATATGATTATAGATTATCTTTATTATTTATTATTATAATTTATTTTAGTGTATTTCAATGTATTTATTTCTTATTTATTTGATATTATAATATTTACTTTTATATTATTATTATTCTTATAATTTATTATATATGTATGTTTATTTTTTATTATTGTATTATATTTATTATATTTTCTTATTTATAATTTATAGTATGCACTATCGTGAGAGTTGGCTGTTATATATTATACTATTAAGGGTATATGCTTGGTATATTAATTTGGTAGGTATAGTACTTGTGTGATCTATTTATAGTTCTATATATGATATTTTGCTAAAGTATCTTTATTCTACAGTTTGGTTGGTGAATCTTTATAGTATGAATTTACTAAATGATATAAAACGTTTAGGTATACGCTTTGTTATGTATATATATTTGGGTTATTTATGGTTGCTTCTCACTATTATATACGTAGTGTTATTAGTATTTATATATTGGTAGTATGATTGTTTAATATATATTATTAAAAGAAGTAAACTTAGTATATTAGTCGTAATATTAGGGAGTATAGCATATATTATATTGTATATTAATATAATCCTTACATACAGTAACGAATTACGTTTCAGTATTTTCTATATATATATTATATAGAGTTGTATAGTATATGGAGGTTGATGATATATATTATATTAGTTCATCATTAGTAGTGCGTCAATTGGGTGATACTACTATGTGTAACACCTTGCTCAGAGTTTAAGTGTACAATAACGCTGTGAGGTTATAAGCGATTATAAAGTAGCTTTTTTTATTTGTTAGTCCTATATATGGCGGGACGATGACAGTGACTTTGCAGCAATCTATTTAAATGTACTTAGATAATTTATTAATTATATTTAGGGTTGTTATTCATTAAAGTGTGCATATAGTATTACTCAGGTGTAACTTATATAGGTTACCGGTTCAGACATATGTCCCTAGAATAAGAATGGCGCAAATGCAGGAGGAGACTATTATTATTCTTATTGCCTTATTTTGTGCAATTTCTTGTTCAATTTTGTTGGATTTTTGAGACTATGTGAGCCAATAAGTTGCAGAGTTTGGTAGAGGGATGGAAATTTATTTTTTAGAAATACAATTATTGATTATTTATTTTTATATTTTGTAAGGATTGTACACTGTTGATCTTTAGGTTCCGGCGTACATTGAATGTTGGCGAATTTAATTTTTAATGGCTGGTTAATCTAGCGACAAAACGTCATACTTATTCTAGCTTTGCAGAAATGGTGTAAATAGTCGATTGTTAGTTGGTGTAGAGAATCTGAGTTAGAATGATGATTGGTCGATATATAGGCGTGTTCTAATTTTTATGAAATAATAGGTTGGTATAGTTGGCTTTATTAGGTGATAGCTATGGTAGGTTAGGTTATATAGTTTAGATAAGAATAAGAAATAATGTAATGAGATTATATAATGCCTGTATCTCATTATAGTCTACTCTCTTTCTCTCTTGAAGTTAAGTAATAAATTTTATTGGTGAGTGCATTATCACATGCAATGATTCTTATGTTGTGAACTAGTATTTATTTCTTATTGACAATATTATATATTCTCTAAATATTATGTTGTATGAGGTCACTTGATAATTTTTTATTTGATTTAATATATCACTTGGATTATAATTATATAGTATGGTAATATGCTTTTGGAAAATTGCATAGAATTATTGATTGGCTACAGTTTTGGAGCGATTTTAGTGCGTGGTTGTAAATTGTTCGTTATTATCTTAGTTTGGTAGTTGTATTTCCTTTACCGCATTAACACTGAGTATAGATTATATAGAAGCGCCGTTTTTATGGTGTTCTCTCGATGATTAGGGATTCGTCGTGTTATTGCGTAGTAGTCGGGTCTATGTTTATTTATTTATGCGTGTGTGTGATGGTGGTGTGGGGTTGCTTATGAATATATTATATAAGGTTTTGTTGCTAGGTGTAAGGTAGACCTTATTAATTATTATATTTGATCTCTATTATTTTTTTAAAGTCTTCGTCAGGTTTCACTATATTTCTAGTATTTTTGAACAAATTTATTTATTTTATTTTATATTATTATATTAGTTTCTTATAATAATTTAATTATGTATAATTTTGAACGTGTTATTTGAATTAGTTTATTATTTATTGGTTGTTTTAAAAGGTATATTTTTGTTATTTTTATCTTTTAATGAGTTTGAATTTTAATTTATATTGGTTTTGTAGACATATTAGTTGTATTTTTGAATTGGATAAGTCATATTATTTTATTTCTAAGCATAATTCTTTGGCTTGCCAATAGTGTTATAATCTCTATTTGATCTTATATATTATTTTTATAGATGTATAGTGGGATCATGATACGAAGGTGTATGTTTATTTAAGTTATTTTATTTAATTTGATGCATTGTATTTTTTTAGGTAATATTAGTATAATGTGTTATTTTATTATAGGTGGAGTGTGTTATATTTTAGATATACTTTATTTAAAATTAAGTACTTTTTAACATTTTTTTTAATTTATTTATTTATTTTATGTGATTTTAGGTTTGGGTTCTTTCATTTGAGTTTAGTATATTAGTTTTTCATTTCCCATCGATACTTATTAGACCTCTGTATAGGTTTTGTTTATAATATTAATAGGATATTTTGAGTATGTATATATATAATAGTATATGATTAGGTAGTTTATATATGAGTAATCGGTATATTATTAGTCTTAATAAGTTAATATATAATAGTTAATATTTTTAATATATAGTATAGTATATTATATATTATCAGTGTTACTAGTGATTATATATCTGTATAATAATTATTATAGTAGTATTAGTTGTATTTGGCGCTAGTAATGACTAGTTAGTGTTTGGTTAATGTTATATGTAGTGATGCTATATTTTAGAGTGTAAGTTAATATATATTAATCTTTATGAGTTAATATATAGTAGTTTATTAGTATTTTTGAGGTTAATTTTATTATATTTATTTTGAGTATAGATGTTATATTAGGTTAATTATATTGTATGTCTTAATGATATTTATAGTGATATTAATAATATATATTGTGACGTGATAGGTGTGTTTTGTATATGTTTATAGTATAGTATTTATAGTATATTATATATATATATTAATGTTGTCTTATAGGTTCGGTAGGTATGAGTTTAATAGTTCTAGTCTATAATGAGTTCTGGTATATAATACACTATCGAAGGACTCTTATATATTACAGGTTTTAGGAATGATCTATGTATATATATACTTATATTACTTTAGGTTGACTTTTTGTTTATATATAAAAGATTTAGGATAGTTTATAATATAATTTATAGTATTATTTGTTTGAAAGAACTTGTCATCATATTGTATTAGTTAAGTTTATTATAATTTTTTAGAGGTGTCTGATATTGAGTTATAATAATAATTAGGCGAAGAATAAAGGATAGTCAATAGGAAAATTTTACAATCTAAATACCTTTATAGAGTAAATCAGTGATTGATAACCCTGTCGAATATGCTATGAGCAAAATGAAATTTATTGCGGGAGAAATAATGACTTTTTAGATCACTAACTGTTATTTGAGCATTGCGTAATATTTGGATCAATGTGTCTCGTAATTGTTTTAAGGTAAGAAAAAAAATGAACATGTGGAAGATGAGACTTGGCTCCTGGGAAGTCTTAGTGTGATTTTTTAGAAGTGCTGCTTAATAGCAAACTCTATGTACCAGTTTGTGGTGTGCTGGTAAAATTGAATAAATGATTTAGGGTCAAGGTTTATCTAGATAAATAAATTGGAACTTTGTTGGCAGCTTCTGCATAACAGTTCTCTTGATCGATAAGTATTTAAAAAAACTGTATTTTTAATCAATTCTCTCAATTGATTGGAATTCATAAATTATCTAAAAAAATAAGTAATATGATATTGTATAATCTATTATAATTTAAATGAGATTTGGCTGAGAAATTCAAGTCGTCTCTCCGTGACAAGGTTAGAAGATGAACTTGATTATTTATGAATATAGATACATTCCTAATAATGTTTTGACCTATTTGGGATGTTACAGTGAAGAAGAAGTTTTGGCGCGAAGATTATGTTGTCATATATTTTGGCGGGAAGCTTCAGCATCGCAAAATGGATATAAATATAATCATTTAAATACAGCTCCTATTCCTAAAAAGAAAATTTGATTCATATCTAAAGTTTTGGATCGACAAGTAAAAATGCTCAATTCCCTGTTATGTTATAAGTAGCGATGAATATTTTAGTTAAGTACTATTAGCCTAACTTTCTGTACCCCTGGAAACGTAACGGATAGCTTTGTCTAAATTAATTGCTCTGTCTCAATACGAAAGAAATAGGGTAATCATCTGAATCATCTTAATCGAGCTAGTTCGTTTTAGGCAGCGCCTAGAGGATTGCTTTTAGGGTTTATTTATATCATTAAGAAGAACATTGGATTAATATTTATATATTATATATTATATATATATATTAATTATATATATATATATTATTATATATATATTATATATTATTTATATAATATATATATATATATAATATATATTATATAATATATATATATATTATTAATTATATTATATTATATATAATTTTCATTTTATAGTAATCATCTATCATTAATTATAAATGTTGGCCTACTCATGGGTCTACTAGGTTAAATGGTTGTCATGTAAGGTGGCCATACGGTTTTATTTATGCAGTAATGAACATATATCGTAGGTTGGCGTTACAAATGGGTATTTTTTTCACAGGACTAGATGTTTGTAGATAGTGCGCCATTGGATATATTTATTATGGATATTATATGGTATAATTATATCACGGGTTGTAGAGTTGGGGATTGCTAATAGAGTGTTGATTTATTATATACATATAGTAGTATTATCATTATTACTGGTAGTAGTAGTAGTATAATTGATTATGTAGTTAAATTGATGAGTATTTTAATTATGTATTTTTCTAATATTATATATAAATATTATAGGTTAGGTTTAGTAGTACGTGAGTTTATGTTTAAATTTGTTTTTTTTCTATGTTTATTAACTATATTTTACTACTAAATTGTGGATTTGTCAGGCAACGAACAATTATTTTATCTATTGGATATGATATATCAGTATGCTGATGGTTAGTTGCGCAATTCCATTTAATATTTGACTCAATATTTGATTCAAACTATGATTCATATTTCAACTATAAATTCTATTCAAATTGTGACTAATAGTTCGACTGTACATTTCGATCATAATTGTAATAGTAGCTTATGCAAACAATTTTTATTAAAAATATTGTGCAAGGTGCTAATAGCAAATGTAAGCGTCTACTTAAGTGTCAATTTATTCTGTGACTGCCCTATAGACTGCGTCTAAACTTATGAACTAGTAGCTAACAAAGCATTAATTTTTTATTTTACTCCGCCTCCTTATTAAATAGTATTTAGAAACTTAGGTATAAGTCAATTTTGGCAATAAATCTTGTATATCTATATTTTCTAAAACCATGTTACAGTAATGTAAATTTATATATGGTATAATTTATAATTTATTATTATTTTTATTATATTTAATTTAATTATTATAATTTATGATTTTAATAATTATATTCAGTATAGTTATATTATATAATATTATTTTTATTTTATATTAGTGATATAAATTTAATGTAATTAAAAGTTAAATTAAATATTTATATATTAAAATATTATATTATTTTAAAATTAAACTATTTATATTTGTTTTATATATTTTTATATTTAATTTATTAATTATAATTTAATAATTATTTAATTTTTTTTTTCTTGAGATTATTATTGCAACTTTCTTGATTCGACAAATACTAAAAATAAAATAATTGTTTTTTTACAGTTGAGGTTAAGGTGAAGCTTGGCTTCATTGATAAATTAAAAGGAAACATTTTACGTATGGCTCTTGAATTGCTGAAACTACATCTGAGTTATTATTATTGTTGGAAAAATATACATGGAATCAACATTATTATTATTAGGTAGGAAGTTAGTAAGCATAAAACATACAGAATAAATAAGAGTAGAAAATATAAAAATATAATAAGGATTGTTTTTAAAGATAATCTAAATAAAAATTGTTTTTCTTTTAATAAGTTGGTAGTATAAAGTTCACGTTTTCCTTTAGTGATTTAAATTTACTTATTCAACAAAGCTTTTTAAGCACTTTCGTTTTTTGCGAAAAATATAATAAAATGAACTAGCGAAAATAAATTTCTAATGTACTGTGCTCCAAAATCAGTGAAAGTAATTTTCCATTATTTTGAGCCGGCGAAAAGTACGCAGTTACTGCAGTATCAGAGGCGCATTAGGCCGCATACCGAGACGCTATAGGACGCAATATTGATGTGACAAAAAATATACTGGACGCATTATGGCCGTGTCTAAGGCGCGCTATGGGTTTCCATCCGGTTATTCGAGAGTAGGCCGCATAGGCGCAGGCGCACTCAAAAAATTAATAGGCGGAGGCCAGCTCTGATATATACTACCTATAAGTTATTATATATATTATATATATTATATTAGATTTTTATTTATTATTATAGTATATACTATATATATATTTAGTTATATTACCTATTCTATATGATTAATTATAATTACTATATTTTATATTAATATTATTAGTAATACTGGTGAAAAGGCATAAAAATTTACAAATCTGAAACAAGACATACAACTTTAATTTTATCGTTTAATTAAGAATGTTCTTGAATTTACACCGAAATAGTTAATCACGGATGATAATCTAAACCTTAAGACCATAACATAGACTTATACACCCTAACCAAACTTACCTATAAATATTGAACTCTAACCTTATATATTAACGGATGTTCTCCACATTATAAATGCTCCATTATATATTTATATTCATATATTATATATAGAGATTATGTATATATGTCATATCACTATAAGTTAATAGTATATTATTATATATACTCTATTTATATATAATAATATATATATATAGTATATATATATAGTCTTATATATATATAATTACACTAATTATATATAAATTATAATAATATATTATACTATATAATATAATATATACTTTATAATTATTATATATATAATACAGTATATATAATTATAAGTATTCATTATTTATCACCTTATAAGCAATGAATCTTATGTGATTATTAAATATATAAAGATTTCAGTGTCACAATTAAGTTATATTTATTTAAATATTATATTTGATACATAGTTTTATTGACGAATTTTTATCCTGTTCCATTTTATTTATAGAAATCACCATATAAGAACATAGTTTATAATTATTCTATTAGTATTTTAGAATTCTTGTGATTTAAAAATACGACACTAATTTCAAATATTCAGCACAAATAGAATAAATGAAAGAATATATATTGCAAAATAATTTTAGAATATGAAAAAGCAGAACACTTTGCGCACTACGCGACTAGCACCGCACCGCATAAAAATTTCAACGCTGATAGATGTGAATAAGTGTGATGATAGGTTTTTGAGTACAAGGAAATTTAAAATAATTTTCAAATCGATGAGTTTTTCTGGCTGGTAAATAATATTGGATATGAGAGCACCGTTGAAACTGCAAAAAAGAAAAAAAGAAAAAAAAAGTACATGTGTAAAGATCACTGTAGTTGCTGATTATACAAGTATCGTTACTTCTCCTTTCAAATCTTTCAAATCTTTTAACAAATTTCCTGGAATTAAAGATCATTTTGTTGAGCTTCTGAATTATAGAACTTCAGGAAGATACTTCATTTCACTCATAGGCTCTGGTAAATTATGTAAAATCTCACCTCATAAGTAGCCCATTATATATCTTTAGGACATCACAATTTTGTGAGCCTTTTCTTGACGACCAGTCTGTAAGGCAATGGCGATATATTTCCGTATAATCATAACACACGCGCTCTCACGTTTTTACTGCATTCACGGCCAAACCAGATGAATTCCTGACCTTAATAGCTCCTAATCCTGAAGGTGCTAACAATCTTAGCGAGCACAAACGCGTTCGAGCATAGCTACCAGAAAATTACGTTATGTTCATGATTAACGCGGAGCAATGTTCCGGTTCTGAAAATGTCGTCGATGATGGCTTGGCTTATCCTGAAGACCATGACTTCACGTAACTCCCCAAAGAAAATGTACTAAATAGTGGTGTGGAATATCGCACAGAGCGATAAAGGAGGCCAATTCACAAATCCAAAACGTGAAATCAATTTGCTCGCCAAAATGATTTCTCAATAGGGAATGTCTCAGAATTCTCAGCGTGTATGAAACCAGAAGCTCACTCGGAGGCCACGGGCTACAAATTGATGGCAATGCACACTATTTGCCGTTATCGGTCGCCTTACAATTCCTGTCCGGATCCTCATTTTTGAAGACATAGTATATAAGACCGATGACCTCCGCGCCCCATTATGTCCTACTACCTATAACTTCGTGCATAAGTTTCCTGTGCGAACTGTATCTCTTTTTACCACTTTCCTTCAAGGAATTGCTCTATAACATCCCCAAATAAATACGGAAGTTCTGTTTGTTTAACAATATCCCTTTGGACCATAAATGGACCTTATCGCTGCAATAATCTCACGATAAACAGGGAGATTTTCCATTGAAGTCTGCTCGTGAGCCTCCATTTCACTGAAAACTCGTCCGTGCAAAACTGCTAGAGTCTGGTGCGGCTTCAATTCATCTGATGAGCATTGCCAAACTCATACTGGAAAAGAAAACGTGTCACGAGTGGTTTGTCAAATACAACCTATTAGTTAAATACATAACCCATAATATCGTAATTCACTCGTTAAGTCCAGACGATTTCCTTACTTATGAGGACCCTCGTAAATCACCTGCCTCTGCTAATATAATATATATATTATAGTATGAATATTTATTATCCATAGTATTATTTTAATACCTGTAATATATTTAATCAGTTCTCCTATTATTATATATATATATTAATATATAAGGATAATTAATTCAGTGCATGCTATAATATTATATATATTTATTTTATGAGGCTATAATATAATACTTTTTCTTACATACATAATCTATTTTTTAAGTTTCAGCTCAAAAATCAGGGGCGTATAGCATGGAGGGTAGAAGTAGGTTGTAGAAGGGCTAGCTCCTACCCAACTACTCTTTCTTGAGTCCTTTTTGATAAAATAGAGAGTTTGTGTAAAGTTAACTAAACTATTACAATTTCATTTGAAGAGTTGAAAAAAAGAAACTGATTATAAAATCAGTTCATAAGCAAAAACATAGCGTGCAGTTAGAATATAGCAAGTTATAATAAAAATAAAATTCGATGTTTGGAAATTGTTGCCTTCCTATAGGCTGTTCTTAAGTTAGTGAGTAAAGTTGGTGGGTTTAAGCTATCGGCGTACAGCAGATATTCAAAATATTTCATCCTAATTAAGTATTGATATGGCTCCAAGTGTACCAGTACACTCTAATGTGAGCCTGTGTGTGGACTTGTAGAGAGGGAAGAGGAGAATACGCAAGGGAGTGTATACGAACACTTATTGTATCCTGTTGTGCACGTTGACTTAGTCTATCTGTAGGTTCTGGGCGAAGAACGTACGAAGAAATTTAAAAAAAAGCACACTATAAACATCTATCCAATTTAAATTTCTATAATAATATATCTAAATATATACCTCATATAATATATATAGGATAATATATATTTATTATATTGTAGTAGTATTAGTCGGTACTGTATATATAGTGGACCTTTATATATAGGGCTGTGGCCTCTACTTAGCTAGGTAGGTATAGTAGGGTGAGTGTATATAGGTGTAGATAGGTAGTAAGTCAATTATATTTTTTTATATTATATAGTTAAGGTAGATTTATAATAATAATAATGAGTATTATAATTATTTTATTAAGGTACAGTATACTTCATATAATATGTGTCACCTATATTTTTGATGTGATGTTTATATACTTTAGTATTAATGTTAGATATATATTCATTAATATAATATGCTTGAGTGAGATTAAGAACTACTATATAATACTCGTTCTTACTATAGATAGTTAATATAATATATATATATATTATAATTTAATATACTCTATTATAATAGGATATATAATTTATAATATAATATATAACTATATGTGTATTATTATAATAATTACTTTTATTATAATATCTTTATTATTATTATATAATATGATTGAGGGTTATATATATATGTGTGCATTTTACTATATATTAATTTATATATATATTAACTTATTAATATATATATTATAATTATTATATTATTATTATATATATATATTATATATAATATTAGTATTATATATATACAATATATATATATTATATATAATTATATAGATATATTTATTAATATATATATCTATATATATTAATATATATATTATATATATATATATTATATAAATAGTATTATTTATATATATTATATTATATATATCTATATAATTATATATTAATATATTTAATTATTATTTATATATATATATCTATTAAATAATTTATATATATATATATATATATAAATATATATAATATAGTATTAATTATATATATATATTATATTATATATATATATATATATATATATATTATATATAATATTCTTCTTATATAAATATATATAATATATATATATATAATATATATATTATATATATATATATATATTATTATTATATATTATATATATCTATATTATATATAATATATATATACTATATATGTATATATAATATATATATATATATATATATATATATATATATATATTTATATATATTATATTATCTTATATATAGTATAGTAATATATATTTAATTAACATATTATATATTATATATATAAATATGTAATATATTATATATACATATTATATATATATAAAATTATATCATCATATATATATATATATATTTATATATATATATAGTATATATATATATATATATAATGATATTAATATATATATATATATATATATATTAATTTATATATTAATATTAATTACATATATAATAATATATTTATATATATATATATATTATAATATATATATATACTATTTTATAATTATATATTATATATATATTATAAATATTATATATATAATATTATTATATATTAACTATTAATAATATATATATTTATATATATATTAATTATATGATATAGTTAATTTATACACACATATATATATTCATCCCAATACCCATAAGTTATATCTTCAATGGTAACGTCAGAGATATAGTATAAATATATATATAATATATATAGTAATATATATGTATAGTATATATAATATAATATATAAATATATATAATAGTATAGATATATATATATATATATTATTATATATTTATTATTATATATTATATTACTATATATATTATATGTATTATTAATTAATATTTATTATATTATATATAAATTTTACCCATTTCCTCACATACCACATCATCAAATCCTTAAAACTTTACCCGCTCAACATTTAAGACCCTATAAACATCACTTACTATACACCTAATATGTACTCTAAAAAGTATCTTCAAACCACCTACACTCATATACAAAATATAACATCTCACAATATGCTATAAAAATATCATAAAATTACCATGCTAATCAATCGCTACCTTTCACAATTACATAGGCGAAACAACTGACTTTCAAAAAAGAAGAAAACCTATCAAGCTTAATACATAATCTTTCTTTATGACTCTCAAATACTCCGCTCTTACCTACACTTAGATCCAAATCTCACCTAATTAAAACTCAATCAACAATCAAGATATGTCGCCCCATCCTACATAAGGTACTCGACTCCATAACCTAATGCAAACTCATAGAATCCACATCATATTAAAAAAATCTTAACCTAAATTTTTAAAATACAAAAATTAGGAGCAATATAAGTAGTGGACAGGCATTTTTGGACGTGTGCAAAGTGACCTCGCTAGTGACCTTTTATTTGAGTGACCTTTTATTTTGACACCCAGTGTGCTGAACCTTTTTTTGGAGGCCTTGACCTTTATTGTGGCAAATTATCTAGTATATAATATATAAATTAATTTATTATAATTTTATACTATATTACTCTCTGAATTTATTTTACCTTTACCTTTTTTGGTCTTGACCTTTTTTTTGAGAAAACCTATTTATTTGAGATAACCCGGATTTTTGAAGATACACGGATTTTTTGTAGTAACCTCGGATTTGAGAACTTTTTATTATATTTTTTTTGTTTATATTTTTTTATTTTTTATTTATTTGTTCAAATTTTATTTTTTATTTTAATTTGTATATTTTTTTTTTTGTTTGTTTATTTGGATTAGTATAGCTAATATATATGCTTGCTAACGAATAATATTTACAATGAATTGTTGTTGATATTTAGTAATAAGGTCTTTGTTTTTTTATGGATTTCCGCCTAATTCTTTTGAGATATTATTTATTATTGTTTGATTTTTATTTTATTTTTTTCTATTTTATTTTAATTTATTAGTATTTTTTTTAAAGTTTATTTTATTTTTTTATTATTATTATTTTTGTATTGGTAGTTGTAGACTTATTACATGGTTATATATTAGTTATATATTATTTTATATTATTTTATTATTATTTATTTTATATTTTATGTTATAATTATTTATTATTGGTTTTTTTTTTATTATATATTATAAATTATTAAGGTATTATGTTTTTTTTTTTTTTTTTTATATTAATTATTTATTTTTTTATTGTTTGTTTATTTTTTGTATTTGCGGTATAAAATAACTCTCAGTATATATATATAATTTATTATATTGTGTTTTATATATATACGTCGGTTTTTGCCGAGTTGAGAACCTTACAAATATGTATTTTTTTGTGAGATGCGGTATTACCAATATATTTATTTGTGTAAGATACCCAAATTTTTTTGTAGTGGAACTTAGCCAATTTTTTGAGAACTTTATGACATATATTTTGTTTTTGAGACTCACTAGTTAGGTATTCTATGAATTTTTGCAAAGCTCCCTTTATAGTTTTGTTTATTACGTAGGAAGGGTTGCGTGCTGTGAACGGTTGCGTATAGCAACTCTCGTTGTTACATCAGTGCATTCTCAAGCTTCCTGTATATAGGTAGATATATTGGTTTGAGTAGTTTATATATAATATATATCTACTATAGGTACCAGTATTTTTGGTATGAATCGTTTTTATAACGATTCTAAATTTTTTTGAGATATACCTCAATATTTAATTATTTTTTGTGAGTATAATCTACTCAAATTATTTTAGTATATCCACCTTAATATTATTTTTAGTAGAACCTAATGTATTTTTTTTGAGATAACCCTATTTATTTAGATAGAGTACACTACTACTATTTTTATGTAGAATACTGTATTTTATTGAAAATCCCTTTAGTAGTTTTTTCTGATATCCTAATATATACTCTTTGTCTTCCGCAATAGGTCAATTTTTGGCCCACGGTATTAAATTATCTTTTACGTCTCTATTCGGTGCCATTTAGGGTAACTTATGCCTTTTTTGAATGTGTCGTGTAACACTTGTTTGACTCTATTAGTGAATATTTTTGTGCCTATGACTCTTGTACCTAGATTACCATGGGTCATTTTGTAGCTATCCACTGTACGCTAAATTTTTTATTGTGACCTCAGCTCGTGGTCCCCTTATCATACGTCAACATATTATTTCTGCTCTCTAACATTGTACTCACGTATGAGTTAATCTTTAAAGTGTAATTTGTTCTTATTAGTGATTCTATACTGAATTATTTATCACTATATTGGTGGATTATTTCTATTGAAGTGTACCCTAGAGTGAGTGTACCAGTTAATGATGCCTAGTATGATGTTGACCAATGGGAGTGTGACCTATAATGAGGTTTGCCGAAATGTGGTTATGGATATAGTATATATATAATGTTATATATGTTATAATATATATATAATATAATTAATAAGAGGTCCAATGAGTTTGTCAATAATGAAGTTGGCTCACGGAGAGTAGTTAGGCGCTGTTGATGTGTTCACTTTATTTTCAAGTGACTACTTTATCTATATGTCCTCGATATGATATTGTGACTACTTTGAGCGTCCTGTGAAATATGATGACCCTATATATATGTAGGTTAGGGTGGGGGTATATGGAGGGGTGGGGTATTTTAATACCTCATAAATTCCTACTACCCTCATTAGGTTTATAAGAGTTAATGAGGATTCTAGATTGTGTGTTAGATATTACAAGTTGCTAGATAAATATCTCTTCAGCTTACTCTATGAGTTTAGTAATTTTTTTCATATACTACTTTATAGCCTTAATATTATAATATATTATTATTTATTATAATATATATATTATATATATTTTATAGATTATATATAATATTATTTATAATATAATTATAATTATTAGTAAATAAAATATTATGCTATATATTATTTCATTAAATATATTTATATTTATTATTAATAACATGATAAAAAAATGCTTTAGTTGCTAATATTAATAAATAATAATTTGTATTTATATTTTATATATAAATTATTATATTAATATTAAATTATTTAAGGGAATATAATTATTTATTTTTTAATTAATTATTAATTGAAAATTTTATTCTAATTAATTTAAAATGAATATTCTAATACTTTTAAAATTATATATATTATTTATATATTTATACTTGTTATTTATACAACAACATAACATACACATACCACTATATAGGTTGAATTAGACTATACACTCTACTCGCACACTACACTTTCATAAAATCATTATACATAACACTTATATGTTATATATTCCTCCCATTTTTCCCATATAATAGTCACTTACTACTGATACTATACTCATTATATACACTTACACCTCACACACAGCACACAGATTAGCGGACTTTACAATTATCTAGGCCCCTACACTATCGTGTAATTATTATGTATAACTTCAAGCTTTGTGTAATGCCTCATATCTTTTGATATGCCTTCAACTTGTGTGTGAGATGCTCACTCAGCTATTAATTGAATGCCTATCAGTGAATGTGTGATTAGTCACCTATATTCAAACTTATTTGATTGATTAAGATTGTAGCCTGAGTATATTATTAGTGCAAGCATGGGTATTGAATGTAGTTATTTTCTAAATACCTTTTAATCTATGCCTCTTTTCTTCCCTCCTACATCATTATGAGATACATAGAGCTATACTATATTGGAATGTATTCTCCAATAATATACTCATATAAGTCATTACATAATCGTGAATACAACAGTTGGTGAACGCAGCATGCGCTTTCCAGCACAATAGTTAAGAGAACCATCACGCACCCCAGCCCGCCGCGTCCCTCGTCAAACCCCTGACGCCTACCGCCCGCCGCTCAGCTCGCGTGCACCGCAGGCGCTCAAATACTTCACGTATAACGCGATATTTGAAAAATATATATACTATATTATATAATTATATATATATCCATTTTTTTATATTCATTAACTTAAAAATTTAAAAAAGTAATTATTCTTTTATACATAAATATATATATCTAATTGAAGCTCATCTTCATTATATATTTTTATATTTATATAAAACATTTATTATTATTATAAACTATTATTCGCTCGAATCTCTAAATATACTGAGTAAACTCATTAACAGTAACCTATTATATTATACAACTAATGTTTTTTTTAAATCAATAAAATTTGTATTTTCCTTTAATAAATATTTTTTTTCACCTAAATTACTTTTTAATTTATAATTATTTAAAATTTGGTATGTAAGTAATGAAAAATATAATCACAGATGTGATCTGTATTATATTAATGCATTATTTATTTATATCTACAATTGGTTAGTATATGTGAAAATTTAATTATATTTAATAACATTATAACTTTACTTATAACCTTATATAAGCAGTAAATCGAGTTAAATATCGATAATAATAGAGGTAGTATTTATTCACTAAACAATACAATAATGTGGATATATAGTATGCCTTTTGTTTTACTCACTGTTGGTATGTACTCACTGTGCTTTAAGTTTTATGTTTATATTATAATATAAAACTTCATTGTTTTTTTAAACTTGCATTTAACTTCATATGTGTTCACTGCTGTTAACGCATACATATATCTCTATTATTAACTCACATTACATATTACTCATATAAGCAGTAAATCTTATAGTTAAATCAATAGAGTTGATTTTTTCAATTGTATTAAAAATCACCTATAGAGGAATTAGTAATGACTTTTGTTTTTATTATTATACTTTAGTTTACTGTGTGACTTTATAACTCTTCTGTGTGCATTTTATAATCTAGTCATTTTAACTTCACTATATCATTACATAGTACCTTAAAGCAGTTAATATATCTAGTAAATCAATAAGAGGAGTGTTACTCTATAACTACCTAGGTGGATGTAGTATTCGTTATTTTTACGGACTTTAACACATAGTATAACTGTGTGCTTTTTTATATATCTATTACTGCCTCTTATGTCTCTCATTGTGCTTTAATACTCACATTGCTTTACTTGCTTTAGAGCTTTATATAATATACAGGGGGACATACCTTAAAGCTAGTTAAAATCCAGTAATTCATGTTATAGAGAGGTGTTAAGTAGCACCTGAAGAGAGGTATTAGCGTGTTTGGTTTTTACTTGCTTTATTAAACTGCTGGTTAATCTTTCTGGCTTAAATTCTGCTTTTAACATTATACTGCCTTTTTAACTGACTTTAATATAATAGATTTGGGCTTCAGGCTTTTTATACTCTAGTTTATATAACTTCCTTGCTTTATCTGCTTTATACTCTCAATATGTTTTTAACTGTCATATATTATATACATCTATATATTATTATTAACATATACATTTAGTACCTATTAAATATAACAGATCGTAAATCAATATTAGATGGTGAGGGTATAAACCTAACCATCCAAGGTGGGTGTGGATAGTGTTGGCGTGTATTGTGATTTTTAACTGCGCTTTAGATGTTTTATAACTCATAATGTTTCGATTATCTTTGATACATTTAAACTCATCGTCCAATGATCACTTAATAGACTCATTTTAATCATCATAATTAAATGTAATTTTATAACTTGTACTTTATAAACTTACATTATGTATTTTACTTAGTCATTTAACTTCAATAATATATATTTTTTTGTTTATATTCTATTTATCTCAAGTACTTTTTAATTTATATTATGTATTATCATTTTAGTTACTTTTTATTATATATATTGAATTTTTTTATTTATTCTCTATTATTTGGTGGTATTGTTTTTTTATTATACGTGGCATATTACTTAAGTGTTGGTTTTTATTATTATTATTATCTTATTGTTATTTATATTATTTTTAGAATAATTTATGCAAAAACACTCTCAGTATATATATTAGTTTCTATTCAAACTGTCTCTTTCTATCTAACATACAGTTTAACATCATCTACACATTTGGGTATTATATGATCACACATCATATCACAATCATATTATATTTTATATTATTATCACATATCAACATTTGCACTTATTGTACTTATTAGACAGTTATTATAACATAATCTCATTTCAGACGGTATTTAGGCGAGAGCTTAATATTAACAAGTTAACAGATATCTCTAACCTCAATTATATATACTTATAATTGTTCCTAATGATTTCACTATTTAAAAACATTAATAATGGTAGGAAAATATAAATGTTACTCTTCTTATTTGGTTATATATATAATATATATAATTAGGGTTAATGTTTATTTTATATATATATTTATATATGTATATTAGTGATATAGTATATATAGTATTATATATATATAATATATATATATTCAATAACAATAATAAACAAAAATAAACAATACATACATATTATATATCTTATACATTTTACTACTTATATAATCATCACACATTTAAGCGTATTTATTGACTTAGGCTTTACATATTATATATCACATACATACATTGCACGATTGTGGAACTTACTCGGATTTTATACCTAGCGTGATGATGAAGTCATTAGACTACAATAATTTACACATTTTATTACACTTATATTATACCATTGCACGTCGTATCAGTGACCATCAACACATCACTTATGCGAGACTTATGTCTATACTATTAGTAATGTCTCGAGCGCAATCGAGACAATATGCGAAAGCACTTTAAATTGATTCATTAACCAGATATACATTGACTCGATCTTATTTGACATCTTATTACTTTAACTCTATATATATGATAATATGTACTATATCTTATAGTTTTTCTCATCTCACTGTACTATCGTATTATTACGCATCTAGCTCCTTGCTAGTGATGCCGAATTTGCTATTTCTATTATCTAGCTCTAGTCTATCCGACATGACATTTAGCTTTTCACCATCTCCATATCTATATAGACTTATTCACGCAGTATAGTGTACTCTTTACTCGATACGTACTTTCATACAGTTCTCAGTTACTTTAGCGAGCGTAAACTACGCCACATAACTATAGCAGATTGTTTTCTTATACAATCACATTGGAGTTTAACGTTAAAATTTAGTGCACGATTTGATATTTTTACTTCATCTCACTATCATCTCTCATATAATTTATATAATATAGACAAGCAACGTACAGTTACTTTACGAGCATACACAACAGACTCTAGATTTTACTCTCTCTTACATATTACGAGCTCTATCTATCTATTTTCCCTCAAAATAGTTATTAATTTTAAATCTATAAGACCAGAGACAAGTCAATCCAGATAAATTTAGCAATTTAATAAATAATATGTCAAAAACCCAGTGGGCTTTTTTTTTTTTTCGTGTTCCACCTTATTTTTATGATTTATCAATTATTATTATTATTATTATTATTATTTATTATTATTATTTTATTAGTGTTATATTATTATTATTATTTATTATTATTTCATTCGATCATTTTTTATTTATTGATTTTTTATTATTATTTATTATTATTTTATTATTATTATTGATTAATTTATGTTATTATTTTATTATATTTTTATTTTTATTATTTAATTTTTATTAATTTATATATTATTAATTATTATTTATTATTTATTTTCTCATATCTAATACTACGCTCATTATATTCTAATCTTCACTTTACATCATATAGTGACTGTGTTATTATTATATATTTAATTTATATATATTATTATTACATTTATTTTATGTTTTTTATATATTATTATAATATCATTTATTCTTTATTGATTATTTATATATTTATTTATTATTTATTATTTATTTTATTATTATTTTGTTTTATAATTATTTAATTTATTATTATGTTATATTATTTAATTCATTTATCATTTTTTTCAATTATATAATATATTAAATTATTATATTATATAAGTGTTTTTACTTTTAATATAAATTTATTCTATATAATTATATTATATTAATATTATATGAATATATTTATATTGTATTAGTACCATTTTCTATTAATATTTAGTATTTTATTTAATTTATCTAGTTTTATTATTATCTTATTTTTGTTATTATTTATATTATATTATTAAATATACTTATCTTATTTTATATATATAATTTATATAATTATATCTCATTTATTTAAACTCTTAAAATTATTATTTATTTATTATTGATAATATTTTTTAGTAAAAACTATTATTTATTTATTATCGTATCTCTTTATTATATGCAATTAATATATACTCACATGTCATGTGATAGGTGATTTCATATATTTTTAGGAGTCTAGTTTCTCTCTTCGTACTGACGTCATTTGTTCTAATCTTCCTCTCGGAAGATGGTTACTTTTTCCAAATTCGACTAAGAATATATTTTAATATTGCTTTATAGCAAAAAATACAATACATAAAGTTTTTATTATTTTTTCTATTTTGCCGTCATAGAGAAACCATATGCACTTCAAAGAAGCGCCTTGTATACGAGGCTTAATTATCCATATATACTGATATATTTTTGTTCTATTATTATGATTACTGTACTATTAATATAACATTAAAATATAATAAGAAATTATTGTATATAAGTTAAATAATTAAAAATATATCTTAATATATTGTTTTAGCTTACTTTTTATGTCTTTAACATAAATTAAGTTTATTATTTATTTATAGAATCATTATATTTTTTTACATTTTCTTATTATAAATAATTATATCAATTTTATTTATTTACATTAACAGATGTATTTTATATTCGCTCTGATGTTATAACTTAAAAAATATTCATAAAGCTGTTTTAAATAATTCGGATTTCTTTTATGATTATTAATATTGTCTTTATGTACATTATATTGTGACAATTCTCCTTTCACAGAAAACACAACAATCTTCCGCACTTCTCCTTACAGGATACGAATACTGACTTCTTTCTTCTTGTAAAATTGTGTTGAATTTTATACTACTTTTATGATGTCCGTAAAGGGTAGGATAATCCTTTTTGTTAGGCTAACCGGAGGTCGAGGGTTTTAGGCCTAATTCCATTGATTCACATATTGTTATATCATTATGATATAATCTGACCTTTTTCCTGTAAAAATTTAGATTAGTATTAGACTTTACGTTATATGGCCTTTTATAATTTTCAGGCCTAAAATTTTACCAATCAGAGCTGCCAAATCTCTCATTTCTCATTCAAACTGCCAAAAATCAACTCTAGTGTTTTTTCCAAGTTAAAATAGATTCCTTAAACTGTGACAGATTGAATTTCCCAATACAAGAAATACAATCTCCTAATAGTTGAAACTGTGCTTGTGGAGGTTTGTCGGTTAATCTAGTAAGTCCGTGTGAAGTCAGAGGGTTATATGTAGAAGGTAATAGATAGTATTTTACTCTTACTCGGCTTGAGGTAGTATGTTTCAGGGAGTTAACCTCTTAGTCATCTATATTATTGTAGATACTTAAGTGTGTGTTCATTGTCTCGTATATTTGTGAGAATCTGAAGTAATATTTATTTTTTCATTGTTTTCTTTTAATAATTGAAATTTAAAGCTATTGTAGTAATCAATATTAGAGCTATGTGATTGAGCGCAAATTTTCGAAGGACTGGTTGGCTTTTGAGTGAAACCATAATTCATCAGAACCTCCTGAAAACCATGATAATTTATAAGAATCTTTAGTACATTATTCATAATATGGTTCTAATATGACTAGTTTAGGAGTTGTAGACGTGCATACAAGTTTAGACTCTCATGATTATATTGTGTTATCCTAAAAGGATGTTTTTTGGTAGTTGTGATTACGAGTAAGGTGTTAGATCTATTCGGATCTATGCCGATTCTATTAATTTAATAACTATAAGTATTATGTTAATAATTATTTGCAGTAATTTAATTATTATTCCGTTAATTTAATATAATAATAATAATAATGTTTTCTCACTTCATGAAGGTTTTTGTTACTAACACCCTAACGTCATGCTTGCATAGATCGTGCAGATCTCACGTGGTGACGGAACCTGACGCAATGAAGGCCTACTGAGCCGGCGTATATATACTTATTTTATTATCGGCCGGTGTTATACTCTGCTAATATATTTTCTTTATGAATTAAACGCCTCACGTTATTGTAAACTGTCCTTAGCATTACTTTTTTGAGATATATTGTCAAATATACCCGTTTTCCTTATATAATTTATTGAATCGTCATTTTTAATAATTTTCTTACTTGAACATTTTTAATTTTATTATAGAAAATACCAATGCAGGTTTCTGGTAATAGTTTCTTGATAAAACATTTGGGGGTAGTTTTGAAAATGAACAATTTTTGTTTTGTGAAAAGCAGTTTTGGTATTTCTTTATATATTGTAATTTATTATATATATTAATTAATTCCTCTTGTAGTGAAGAAATTAGACAATAATACTATATCTATAGGTCTTAGTGTATACGTATGGTAACATGTTCTTAGCTTATGTAGTGTATATTAGTATATCATATGTAATCTCATTCTTTAGATATTATAAAGTGAAATGTAATTGAAAAAGTCATTTATTTACCAAATGGGTTTACACTCCTATAAGTATACGAACTGTTATATGTTAAATGTATAGAAGTTATCCTCAATTTTACCCTCTCTACCTTTTTACAAGGTATGTCTTTACTGGTTTTTAATCTTTCATCTATGTAGTTAGTGTTATGATAAAAAAAGTTGTTTAATCTAAAATATTTATTTACAATTAATACTTAAATATAATATTATAATAGATATATAAAGTTACACAATTGTGTGTTAGTAATTGTCAGGTATAATAATAATACTTCCCTACATTGTACGAAGTACCGTATTATATGTATGCATTGTATTAGTGGATATTTGGTCCGCAGTATCCTCGAGTATACTGTGACGGAATATCCGACTCATCTTATTATCTTCCTATTCCGCTGTACACCAATATTTATTTTGATCGTAAAATGTAGAGGTGATATATACGTTCTTATTTCTAATATCAAGATGTTGTAATGCATACGGCAACCATCGTAGAATTCTATGTCATCCTCATTTGGTTTGATAATCAGACATGTATGAGTATGCGCATGTGGCCTACTTATATATGTAATATACAGGACTTTTTAATAATAAATCATATATATAATTGCTGATAGATACTCAATCATATTGTTAAATATAGTGTTAGTATATATCCATTTGATAACTTGTATAGCATACTAAGACTAATTATTATAGCTATATTGAATGGGACGTAGTGTGTCAATAAGTATATCAAATACCTCTAGGAATTGTATATGCCTATCCACTCACCTTTGTAAGTGAACTAAACGCGTCGCTACATGGAATATTTTCAGCGTACGCGTTAGTTATAATTATTTATACGACTCCGGTCGGTGTCATGGCGTCGGTTTCGCTAACCGGTACGCGCTTGCGGGCGTACTCTTTGCTGTATTTGCTCTCTTTACGATTTAACTTATAATGTATATTTCTAGTGATATTTATATATTATTAATCGTAATATACTTATGTGACAGAATGATGTATTGATTGTCTCTAATGTAGTTAGTGAGTATTTATTTTATAAATTTAGGTTGAATAATAACACTATTTTAAAGTAAATATATAAAACCATCTTTTAATACACATAATAATTTAGATATACTTGTTGCATACGTTCATTAAACTAGAACTATAAGAAATGACTATGATGTTTTGTTATAATATGAGTTTAGGTAGTGGTTTATAGATATAGATATGATTTATATAAGTGAACACTCAGTACTTATTTTTATTGTGGTGGTATAATATTTTATTGTGAGGCTGCCTCTAAGTAATACAAGTTTTTAAAAGTAACAAATAGGTTAAATGTTTTCAAAGTATGGATAAATTATGAATATTTATTTATGGTCTCACGGACTCGAATCACATACGAGTGATTCTATTAATGTAGTAATGAGTATGTAGTGTTTACTCTCACTACCAGAGAGCAATGTCACGAAGTTAATTTTAAGTTTGAGCAGTTGTCCATTCTTGATTTCATGTTGTCGTTGAGTTGAGTGGGATATTCGTTATCCATGTATGCCATTTTCCAGCTGCGAAGGTGTAGTACTCTACGTTTGATTAGAGATATGACTAGTTAAATTGTATATATGTGGATGAGTTTATATAGGCGATAGTAATTGCTTGATCTGAGTAACTGTGTGTGGAGTTGAGCTCGGGGTGTGAGTTCGGATGTTCTCTTATGTGAGTTTCTGGTGAGTGGGCTGCAATTAGATGTGGCATAAGCGGATGAAGGGTGATACAAAGGATTGGTACTACAAAAAAGAGGGTCGGTATATCCTGTATAGAGTGGAGTGGGGTGAATTTATGAAATAGCATCTGATATACGATGAAGTGTGATGGTGTGGTGGTCGAATTTCTGTGAATGAGGCCAGTATTTTTTATGGCTAATGTGAAATGCACATAAAATGTTTAATAGGTATTTACCTTTTTCATAGGTATTTATCCTTTGAACGCTCTGCCTGGAGATAGTTAGTGGCTACGGTTAAGAGATGGGTATAATAAGTGGCAGCTCGCCAGTGATCGTATAATTTCAGATATATATAGTAGTAGTGTATTTGATGCGAGGGTAGGTGTTGAGCTAGATAGATGTTGGTTAGGGTGTCTATTATGAAGTAGTTATTAGGTGGTGTTTAGGTGAATATGGGATTTAATGGATCATACTTTAATGCTATGCATTTTTTTACTAGATATGATTGGTCTAGAGTTTTTATGCTGTTAGTCTGTGGGAAGGAGTGTGCCTTGATAGAGAGGTATGGTGATTGATTGATATATGGTACCACGGTATGAGTTATTTTGTATCATATTTGTGATGCATAGATAGTGAAGGGTGTATGTAAGTAGTGCAAGATGGAGTATAGAGAGAATGAAATGTTACAGAATAGCTGTTATTGCTTAGTAAAAAATATATCACCTGTTTGTGAGAAATGTGATTTGTTGTTAATAACGTTTAACAGAGCGAGGGACTGACATGGGAGAGTACATATGAAGGTAAGTCGATATGAGGTATGTGAGTTGGAGGACTAAGGAGATGAGTTATTGTGGTATGTTCTATAATGGAAAAGAGATAAGTATATGTATAATGATTAGCGTATAGATGGAGTGAGTAGTGTATCGATATATGGTTAGCAGAAGGATTGATAATAATAGTGTAATTATTAGGTTTATTATAGCTGTGGATATGGCTTTTTGATAATGTTATCATGGTGGCGCTCAATAAGTAGTATTATGGTAGAAGTTGTCAGTAATAAGTCTAAGCATAGTGATGAACACTTGGAGTATATCAGTTCATAGACTTGGTGGTAGGAAGAAGAGTGCTATAGATAGGAGCGTGTGATCATACGTAGGCTAGTAGAGAATCAGATAGATAAACTGTGATTACATTTTGTGTGCATAGTGTAGAGTTGAGGATGGAGTGATATACAGTAAAATATTGAGGCTCTGTTTCTGTGTAATGTAGAGAATAGACGAGCTCTAAATCGAGTTAGAGAATATAATTATGGATGAATTAGAGGTAGGATATTTTACTGACTTTAGCATTGTGATATTAGAGTTATGAAGAGAATGGTGTTAGCTAATGTCATGAGGATAATATGGATTGAGTGAGCAGTTATGGATTTAGATTGAGAGGAATAGTGTTGGATTAAGTAATTTGTTTCCAAGTGAAAAATCTGATGATACATAATGTATATGAGGTCGAGTTGTATTTTGATTTATGACCGATGGTGTAAGTAAACTTGTGATGAGAGTTTATATTGTGTGTGATATATAGGTTTTATGAAGTATAGTGGAATTAATTGATTAATTGTTGGAGGCGTAGTTTTGAAGTGTTAATATAAGTATAAGAGAGAATGGAAGGTTTACTAAGGAAGATTATAGGTAGTGACGGATGATTGAGTAGAATAATGGTAATTAGAAGTTGACGCTGTAATGCGTGGTGTGGTGTGGGTGTGTTGGTGGTGGTATGAGAAGTAATTATTGTAGTGTGTTCAAAAGAGTAGCGTAGGCTGAGATGTGGTGATGTTTGGAGAATTGTGAATTCTGTAATTTGTGTGGTAAGTTGGTGAGAGTTTATGAAGTACGTGGTTGTGTTAGTAGTAGTTCCAAAAGATTTCTGTGTGATGGTGGTGATGTATATTTCTTGTGTGAGTTCGTATAGGTTAAATTCTGTGTGAGGTGATAAAGTAAATTCTGTGGCGGTGGTAAGTAGAACATTTGGCTGGTGAAGTCAGAGGTAAAAGATATACACTTTTATTGTCTTCTTGAAATGGTGGGGAGATGAGTGGTGGACATGGTGGTAATGAAAAATATTTTGAATAAAGGGTGGTGACATCTCATATTGGGTAAGATAGTTGTGAGAGTGTTGTTGTATAGGGAAGGTGTTGAATTGTGTGGTATGTTATGTGAGTGTTGTGGCTTGAAATAAGAGTGGTCGAGTGTAGAGATGTGTGAGGTGATGTCTGATATTGAGTGAAGAGTAAACAGGTGCGTTGTAGTGTTGTGTAGGTAGAGATGTGGATTGTGCTCGCGTTTCGTGTTTGTCATTGAGTGTAATCATGGTGTTGAGTGAGCATATGAAAGGTGGATATCGGATATGATGATGAATATGAATTATATGTATAAGGGTTCTAATTGGATTATGGCTAGAACTATGGTGTATGTGATATAGTGAGAGTTAATATAGGGGATTGCTTCGAGTGTTAAGAGTTTTATGTAGAGTATTTAGTGTTGTATTATATTTGTATTAGAGATTGTGGTTGTAGGTGTCGCTGTCGCGTGTGTGTAAGGTGTGTGTGATAATATGTGATGTCTGCAGATATAGTGAGGTGTGGTGATGGTTGGGTATATATAGTTGTAAAGTGTAAGTGTCATATTTTGTGGTCTATATAGTTGAGTTGAGATTTGTGCGAGATTAGATGGAGTGGTGTAGAGTAATGACCAGGTGGGTTCGTGTTATTGATTCGTTAGGTATATAGTGTGTGTGTGGTAATGTGTTTGTGTGATTGTTGTGTTGTGATGTGTGTGTGGTGTGTTGATATGTTTGAGATATGATAGAGATATTCTCGTAGTGAGGTAAATGAGATAGGAAATTAGGGCTTTATTTGTAAGTATAGGATGGATAAACACTAAGTGATAATTGGGTTAGTAGGTAGAGGAGTGAGAGATAAGCATACATATCACGACATATTATATATTAGAAAAGTGTAATTAATTATAATAGAATGAAGATATTGTATGTAAATGTATAAGAGTAGTATTATTGTATAATGAGAGGTATTTAAAAACAGAGTATAGAGAGATCATAAATTGTGGTAGAGGTGGATAGATAGTTAGGAGAGGGATGTGAGTAGCAGTGGATAATAATAGCAGTTAAAGTGGAGTTTTAATTGTTTGTGGAGCTCTGAGGAATGACACCTCAAATACATATGATGATAAGTTGTAAAGTATGATCAGTAAATACAGTTTAGAGTTGAGACCAAGGCTCAAATGAGATATTGTCTATGTGAGTTTTTAATAGTGCTCTGTCATAGGTGTGATAATAGCAGTTAAATAAAAGATAACTAATGTGTGTGATCATGATATGGAGAGCGTGTTAGGACGAAGTGTGTGTGAGGTAAGTTGTTGAAATGGCTGTACTTATGTGCGCTGTTGGTATACTCTATTTATATATGCTTGATTGTGTACATGTGGTTCTAATGTTGATCTAAGATATATGCTTATGTGTGGTACACTTTAGGGTAGATTGTCATATAACATATTATGGTTAGTTGTTGTTTATATTCGCAGTGTGAATGATATACTTATTTATGTATTGTAGATAAGCGAGTAAGGACATAAGTTGAATACTGTATAAATAGAAAATACTAGTTTAAAAGGCAAGTAACGTTTAAAAAGGCTTCAATAATAGGTGTGTGTGCAGGATTAAATTTTGTAGAGCAGAATTGACTTAAGTTGTGGATAGTGTTAGTGTGTGAGAAGAAATGTGATTTAAAAGTAGCAGCTGGAAGAGAAGTGTATATAAGAGCACGTAGGGTTGTATGTCTCACTTGATTGTAAAAGGGGATCAAATGAAAAGAGAATAACTAATATATGACCTTAATTGAGGTGTGTATAGGAGTGTGAATCATCCTGGTACTCTAGTTGATTTACTGATGTAATGTAGATATGAAATTGATTAGTCTTATGAGAGGTATTTGGTATTAAGCGGGTATGTTAGAAGTTGTGGATGAGTTGGTGTTATAGGGCTATAGTAAGATATCTGGAGCTGATTGAATTACACGAGAGACGAAGAGTTGGATATAAGGCAGTTCAGGTGAAAGTTTTTTAACAGAGCAGATATGATCTAGAGGCAGGATAAAAATAGAGCGTATGAACGCAGTACGCGCAATAAACCTTAGGGTGCCATGTTGAATGGTAACAACTTATTGCACTATAGTTGTGGGGTATTTTGTATTTAGGGAGTGACTATTGGCGTTGTATGGCCCAGGTATGTCAACCTGGCGTGGGGAGTGATAAAGCTTGTAGAAAGTGCAGTAATAGACAGAAAGTTTAAGTGACAAGATATAGAAAGCGAAGGTAGAGAGATCACAGATA
Source organism: Trachelipus rathkii (assembly GCA_015478945.1). NCBI lineage: Eukaryota > Metazoa > Arthropoda > Malacostraca > Isopoda > Trachelipodidae > Trachelipus > Trachelipus rathkii. The sequence goes on from JABUQX010054596.1 coordinate 29,208, forward strand.
CGCGGTCCACACTAATCTATGTCATGGCTGATGGTAGAGCTAGTATGTCTATTAGTATTTTAACTGTGTTTCTGAGTTTTATTCTGGTGCTTTAAGGTGTATGGTATTTACTCAGCTAATTTAGAATAGTAGTACGAATGAGGAGGTGTGAGAGCGGATTGAGAGCTGAGGCCATATTGAGTTCTTATTTACGAGAGTAGTAGTATACAATAGTTATAGTCTTAAAGCAGTAAAACCTACGGCATAAACTATTAATAGCATACTTATCACCTCGTTAGTGTGCTTATGGTTTATACAGCAACCTTAACTCTATTGATGTTACTGGTGCTATCTACTGCTTGTTAAAAAGGAGGAATGGTAGTATGAAAGAAAGAAGATATATAAAGTTTATTAAGTTTTTTAATTATTTAATATATTATTTATCTTAAAATTGTTATAATTTAAAATATGTAATAATAAGAAATTTATCATCTATAGTGATTATTCATAGTATACTACATTCTGGATTTTTTTTCTTCTTACTAATACATTTTTATACAAAATTAATTATAATAATTAAAAAGTATATAAGTAATAAGTAATTTTGAATTAAATATGGTATTGTTAAGTTAATATATATATATGTCTGTTATTATCTAATATGGCGTGGCGTGACGCGTATAATCGGATGCAATGAGTTGAGAACTATATCGATTAATGATGTAGAGAGGATAATACTCATCTGGAGAAGTGATATAGGACTCAACCTCCTGCAACGATTGAGAAAGCAATTAGTGGCTAATTAGCATTTTTCTAGTATCTCTTGAATAATACACAATTTCTTGACGTGTTTCAACAGAGGGTTAAAATATTATTTTAGGATGTCCTAATAGTAATGTAATTCTGTCCATAGATAATAAAAGAAGAAATATGATCAAACTTGAAGTCCTATAGAGAAAGATCACAGATCAGTGATGTACTTGTGAAACAAAGGACTACAATCTTTGTTTTGGAGAGGATATTAATGTTTTAATCCTGAGAACTCAATATCTTTTAGGAGACTTGCATAAGCATAGGACTATATATGTAGAAATCTGAGTTCAGAGGTATCAAAGATCTCTCTATTTCATCGCTATTACAACGAATATCAAAAGCGAAAAAAGCTTGGAATCAGATAAAGAGTCCACTGGTTTGGTGGTAGATGTAACTGTATTTAATTCCGTCCCTTTATTACATGATCCTCTTGGGCGCGTAGATTCTTAGCATTGCCCGTTCAACAAGTGTAACTAGTTGAGATTTTTCACGTGGTGACGGATCTCATTTAGTGACGAGAAGAGAGAGGGCAACGAGCTCGCGCTCGGTGTGCAAAGGGCCTCAGGAGAGCTTTTTTGTTTGCGTTAGGAGGCAATCCAATTTGAGAGTCTCATTTAAGTTGCTCAAGTAACTGAGTGAGGTGACACTAAGCCTGTGTGTTCGATTACTGGATCTGGAGATGGGTTTTAATTTTCGTTCTTGACTTTAGGGGTTGGGGGCGGCGGATGCGAAGTTTTGAGTGTGGGTCCACAGGTACTCCTGCACGTTCGCGCTCAAATTGGAACCAGACACGGTATACTTTTGATTTTGTATTTTTATATATCATCGATATTTATTATTAGTACATTATTAGGGGATAGACCTAATTACATATATTAGCTCTGTTAATCTTAAATGAGAATGTTTTTATGAGTAGAATAGTATGAAATAAGCTAGATAATATAAATGAGTGTTAGATAATAAAATTATGACTATAGACAATTGACTATAATATGTGTGTGGTATACAAGTTGTAGTAGCATATATACATATAATTTTACCATCTAAAATAGTATGCGAAGGCATCAATGCTGAGGCCATCATGCTTGATAAGGCATTATCCTCACAAAAGTTCGTAAGTAAGTGCATATCAAAGTTTGATGGCATATCAAAGTATTAGAGGTCAATAATCAATAATATATTCAGTATAGTTCATGATATGGGAGTATGTATAACTTTTGGTGTTAATGTGTATGATATGTTGACGTTGATGTATAATATTTCGATTTATTATATTAGGGTTAAAGTTCAGTCTCAATGTGTAAAAGTTGTAATGTGCTTTAATGGTGTCATATAGTTTGATGTTATATTAATTAAGTGTAACCATAGTGTTATATTAGTGGTGTAGGTTAGATTGTGATTGTCTATATTAGTTAAATTAATATAATAATATTAATATTAATATATTATATATATTATTATTAATTTAATATAAAATATTATATTATTATTATTATATATATTATATATTAATTAATATCATTATATAATATATATTAATTTATTATTAATAAAATATATATATATATAGGATGGATATATGTGGAACAATGATGTTCTAAAATAAAGCTGACATCCCATTATGCTCTCTGTTAATTTAATGTTTATATGAAACGAAGATGAATTAGCATATTAAAAAAAGAATATTTTATTAATAAATAAATGTTGTTCTATTAGAGTTTAAGAATATTTACCAACTGATTTAAATCGTTATTTTAAGTTGGACTTTATTATATATATAAGTAGTGGCAAATTATCAAAATAACACTATTAGTTTTCAATGGACATAACAATTATTACCGTAACATCCTATTTACGCATTTGCGGCACAGGTTCTCATATATATCTTAACTTTGGCCTTGACAATAACATACAATTGTATGCATCTATCCATACATGTAAGCGTGAATACTAACATTGATGTATTATACCTTTCTATTTATAACGCTATTTTCTGAGTATATAATACTATTATAGGGGTAGTTATATATATAGAATACATATATACCTCATAATCTTAGTGATATAAGCCAATTATTTTTATGGGACAAATGGTTTTTATGCTGAAAGGGAGGCTAATAGTAATAAGGTGCTTTGAAATCATAACGTGGCACTTACATATGATTTTTGGTCATCACTTATAATAATTGATTGATAAAACTCACTATTGAGCACTGAATGTTGAGCTAACTTATCATAATAGTACTTGGCCATCATTAATACTAAGTTATGCATCTTTTTATATATACTATACCTTTGGCACTTATACTAATTTATATATTAGTAGTACACTCTATAACTTTATATGGCATAATCTTATAACTCATAACCTATGTATTAAGAGTCATCTTTACTCATAATTTTATATAGTTAAATATCTTCTACATTTATATATAAGTGTATCGATAATTCATTAGAACACTTATAGAACATCACTAGATACATACGTTTCAAGTTTTAGAGACAAGTAAATGATTGCTTATGAAGGGCGTGTTGGATTCCTTGTATTTCTTTCTAGGTAGAGCGTCAAAGTGTAATTAATAATATTTAAAGGCAATTAACATAGTTTGGTTAGCATACCATATATGTGCATCTAGATATTATCTTCAAGTCTCCTGTTTTTCGCCACAAATTTTATATAATCTTTGGGCTTTGTTAAGGAGCTAACTCAAAAATCATTTGTCATAATAAATATAACTTTATAGTTTAGCTTACTGAAATGTTTCACTCAGATATGTTCTTCTACGAATTACCCAACCATTTTCAGCCTGTAAGTGCTTCAAATATACAAAAAATTAAGTTATGGTTTCATAAGCCTTTCTGAATAGATTACTTTACACTATACAAACACAATGTGTGTGATATTTTTAATGGAATTTTTAGTTCATTTTGAATAATAACATAATTAAATGACTACACTACTTCGAAATGTAACTAAACTTCATATTATAGCATTGTGAAACTATTTTTCAACTCATCATGTAACCTGAAACTGACATGTTATAAGCTTAATAAAGTTTCACTAATTAAAAGTCCCTATAATATTATAGATTGATACGTATAAATATAGAAAATATATTTATATAAACTAGATAAAGTATGATTTTGCGCTATAAATAATTATATATTTAATATTGAACTCAATTTACTACATTAGGATATATGATCATAATAGGTATTTTGGTCGAAAATTTTTTAGTATGTAATAGTTTGTTCTTACTAATAAAAAATATATTTAGGTATTTTTTCTTGGCAATTACATAAAAATAGGTGGCATTGCTTGCTTATAAGGATTATTACAGAGGTTCGTGAAAGAATAATCCTAGGATGTTTCTTTAAAACAATTTAAGGTTGGTCTTAATTACTCATATAATGATTTAGTGTTTTACTTCAAAAAATTTTTGGTGTGTTTGTACACTCTATAATAAAGTTTTGGTTCTTCCTTACGTATATAGTAAATTTCACCTATTGCGGTGGTGTGTGTGTCATCTGTACTCACGGTTTTTTGCTATTCACATACTCGTGTTTTTCATTCATCGAACAAACAACCTTTTCTTCGAAGGGATCTTTCTCCACAAATAATTTATAGGTGGTGTGTATCGTTAAATTATAATTTCTTGTGGATCTCTTCATATATATATTATTTTAGGTGTTTGTCATAACCAATTTGGGTCTCAAAAATATTCATTGCGCGTTGTTCGTCTAAAAAATAATTTTTCGTGTGTGCTTCTCTCATATAAAATCACATCTTCACTGTAGGTTTTTAATCCTCATAATAATAATTTGTTGGTTCTATAAAAATATATTCTGAGAGAGTTCTTTTTTGCCAGGACTATTTCCGTGTGTATGCTGGCAAAACTCCGGTCGATTATATTCAAAAGAGGAAGTTACCGTGGTGTCCCCTCAAAACCGGGATACCTCTGAAAAAATTCTAGGGTTATAGCACCATAAGTGTGTCTTCTCATACACATATATAGTGTTCATAATTGTGGCTCTCTCAAAAATTAAAAGAGTATAAAGCGATAAAGAGTTTAGAGTGGTTTGTTCCCATAACTCATATTGAGAGTTCTAGAGGACACCACATAACTTATTCGCGCTTCTGTCTGTGGTTCAGATAAATAGTGTTCATAACCTAGTGGTTCTGGCACGGATTAACCTTTGCATTCATCTCACGTGTTCCATAATGTGCTTGTCCTCACTACATTATTTATATATATATCAAATTATTAGGATCATATTTACTCTTTTCTTGGAACTTGAGTGTATTAATATCCACCAACTTATCTTTATTAATTATTTTATTGAAATAATAGTGTATCCTGATAATACAATAGACTTTTTCATTAAAATTAGTTCATAACATAGACTTCGTCATAATATTATACATGAATTAACTCACTTTGATATCGAACTCACTCTAATGCATAACAATATTTTCATATATTTGTGATAATTTTTCTTCTTTAGCATCTTACGAAATATGTGTTTCTAGATAGAAGAGTACACTTGTTAGATGGCATCTCCATGTGTGTGACATATTACATCCAGAGGAATTCGTAAATGCTACACTTTTAAATCAAACTCTCTGATATGTTCACAAAAGTACTCATTATTCGTTAATAATTTACATTCATTTCTAAGGTGTAGCTCTTAGGAGACAGTGTGTTTCATTGTAATTTAATGGTCTAATAATATATTTTTAAGGCAAAACTTATGATGTAAATCCTAATTCATGTTTATACCTCTCTTGGTACATAAAATCTGTCTTCATGTGATGTCAGCTCATTATTACTATATATATATATACCTACAGCATAAGTCCACTAAGGGATATAAATTGTCATATATGCATCTATATTTATAACTCATATACGTAATCCTCCACTTGATACAATCATTATTCATTAGTAAAATATAATTTGATGAGTTTATATAGTTATAATATTTCTCAATTTCTCATGAAAGAATATTTCTTTCACTCAATTAAATACGTTTCCTTTAAATTCAAATTAACACGAAAGGTTGGAAAATAATTTTTATTAAGTTTTAATTTCTTATTAACTTCTAACTTTTTCCAAAAATATAATTCTCAGTTAATTTATTTATTTTATGCATTAAATGAGTTTTTTCTTAATCAATTGATATTCTCAAGTGAAGAATTTTAGACAATGAACCAAAGACTTTCAAGTAACGCATGTAAAGACCAGATACTACAAACCAGACCCCAAGATCCAAGACCGCAGACCGCGGGGTAAATAGCCCAATATGACCCAAGACTATACACTTATAGATCAGTAACTATACAAGTAGAACTCACAAGACCTACAATACGTACTAAACCAAAAGACCCTAGATACACCAAAAACTTATCACAGACCTACTAATGACCAAGAACCTCAAGACCCAGACCCAAGTATACTCACGAGACCTACCAATACCCAAGACGCTAAAGACCAGTAAGTAATCACATAGACTACATAAGATACAAAACCAAGATGAGCCCAAGACTATACATAAACCTCACAAGACGTTATATCTCAGACTCACTATACACAAGATCCGTATATATATATAAAGACGCCAAGACACTCTAAGAAGACCTCACTAATATGAGTATCACCATATACAAGACTCCAAAGACCAAAGACCCAAGTGACCATAAGACCCAAGTACCCAAGACCAACATATTAAAAATTATAATATCTTTAACGTTATGTTTCCAATGATTCATTATTCTTCAATTAATTTTTATTTCGCATCTTTTTTAAATAAAATTTCTTATGATATTTACAATATTAAATATATATTCAAATTTAATAATTTTCACATCTTTACCATTATAAAATATATAATATTTCAACATAAATTTTTTTATTTCTATTAATCTCGTTTTCTTTAAAATTACATTTTATTTTTAAATTTTAAATTTAATTTGGATTCTAGTTATGATATATGTTATTAACACTATCCTTGATTCACAAATTTTAGTTTATGATAATTACTTACTGAATTTCAGTTTTCTTCCATTCCTTTTATCCTTTAGTATCTTTATAATTGACTACTAATTTAAATTGCCTCTTATTATTACAGACAAAAAATAGGGAAGCTCCATAAAAGGTTTTAGTGATATATTTTAAACTTTTTTATAATTGTTTATATATAAACTTATATACTAATTCAGTTATACTGCTCAGAATATATCACGTTAAGACATACACTTTTATTACATTCTTCACGACAGTAATTAACTATAGATATATATTCGCTTTATAATATAACTTACATTGTCTATGTCAGTGAAAACTTTATATTTTATTTTATATTGGAATTAGTAAATTTAAACGCATACACATGATTAAAGTATACACCCTCTTCACTTTTCTATAATATTAAACTAATCATCAATTTTTCACATTTGAAATTTATAATTTTTATTTTTCTCATCGGTAAGTTTTTTAATACTTTCAGTGTTTTTGACTTAAAACTTTTCTAATTTTAGCTAACCCCCGCCCCGGCCCGGCTAAATTAGAGCAGCCCCGGTCGGTCCTAATCCTACCGCACAAGTGTATTCTTCCAAGTACGTCACTGATATATATTCACTATATATCTACTACCCGTGGCGTATCCAAGTCCTCTCGTGGGGGGGCCAGGGTGGGCCCATGGCCCCGCCCCACGCGACAATTTTTAAGAACTACTAAAAAATTTTGAAGTATCATATCTGTCCAATAATATAAAGTGCAGAGAGTTAATTTAATTTCTATTACCTAATTATATAATTCGTCGCTGTATGGAACAAATCTCGTAAGTCTTTAAAGTTAAAAACTAAACTTACAGCCATCAGAGAAAAACGCAATCATTAGAATTTCAGCCCATGATTTTTGAAGAATGGTGTAAGCTGTATCAGAGCTTGGGTATTGAAATTTGCGTATCCCATGAATTAACAAGTTCCAAAAATAAGACCACAAAGTAATTTCTACTTCAAGCCCACAAACTTTATTAAAGTTGTAACTCATCCATGCTAATTTTATATCGCAACTCTATTTGGGTATTTGTATTTAATATCATATTAGGAGAGAGGTTTGTAAGATCCAAAGAAATTATCTTCCTTCCTTGCTATGTTTGTCATACCGAACAGTGTGTAATGTTCCTATGAGAAATAATAAGAATTGTGTAAAGCATTTTTACAAGGAAGTAATCTAGAAAGCCTAATAGTAGATTTAGTAAAAGCAGAAAGCAGGGATTTATGGAAGCCTTGAACAAGACATAAAATTTAAATCTTGTCCAAATAAACGCATATGACGGACTAGTTTCTTGTTTCCACAACTCACAATTTCCAAATATTTGAATCTTTGTTGATAATACTGGCAATTTTACCCCGTGTTTTGTCTACTTCTTCAGTAGAAAGAAGCTTTTTCAACATTTAAGACTTCTATAAAAAGCTCATCTTGGGAAATTACTATTTGAGAATGCAATGACTTACTGGACCTTGTCCCTCCTTCTCATACACTCGATAATATTGACATAAAAACTCGAATAGATATTATCTCGGATTTATGCTCAACCTCTCATTGCCCGGCGATTAAAGTTAACAATTTTGGTAAAGATGATTTTAGTAATTTATATAAATACTTCCCATTTTTCCCTTAGAAACTTCATATTCTGGTTGTTCCACTTTATATATATATATATATAAGTATAATATATATATTATATAACAAATTTATATTAGTTACATTCTCTCATTATCTAACAAATTTATATTCAGCTAGGAATCGTCTTATAAAAATATATTTTATATTATATATTATACTTATATATTATATATATATTATATATATATACTACTTATAAAAATATATTCAATAGTATAAATGCTTTTTTTTTTAACCGATAGTATCGAGGGGGCAAATTTGATATGTTTTAAAATATCGATTCTCGATATATCGATATTTTTTATTTATCGGCATTCCTAGAGAGCGGGAGAGAATACTGAACAAGGCTGTGGGGAAGCCTTTTATATAATTTTGCTTGTACTTATGTCAAAATTTTGTTTACGCAAATCTTGGCTTAAGTATTAAGATAAATACAATTTATAATGTTTTACAAATATTTGTACTTAAATCAAGGCTCAGGTAACCTTCCTCCAATTTATTCTCTTTTTAGGTGTTCTATTGTATGCCTTTACCGGCGATCCCAATAGAACTTATGCATGACATTTTGTCCCTAAAAGTAATTCAAATAATGTGCGTTATTTTTCCCACAGAATAGTTTGCCTGAAAGAAGCGGGAATAATCTCTCACCTGATAAAGCAAAGTAAATACAAGTACATCGAGTGCTTGAAAACTGTTCCAAGTATTGAAGAGAAACGTCGACCTTTGGTACTTAAAGACTTCTTTGGAGCATTTATTATGCTTAGTGCAGGTTTATATTATTCTTCAGTTACTAGTTAGCTTACAGCTTTTAATAATATAATAATAATAAATAATAATAAATAATAATAATAAATAATATAATATATCTATAATAAATAATAATAATAATAATAAATAATAATGAATAATAATAAATAATAATAATAACTAATAAATAATAATAATAATAATAATAATAATTTTTTCAGGGCTTTCATAAAGGTGGTGAGTATTTTCCTCGAACTTATTTTCTGAAAATTAATATATATATATATATATAAGTATATATATATATATATATGATATATATACTAATATACTATTATAATATATTTAATATATATATATATTATATATATATATATTATATATTATATATATATATATATATATATATATCATATTATATATATATATATATATAAGAATAAGCATTATATATATATATATATAGAGATATATTATGCCTATGGTTTGGGTCTGCTTTTTCTCCCGTGCCCTAGAGCTGGATCCAGGGGTCGTGCAAAGTTGGAGTAGAAATACTGTAATTTTTCAATTACGGCCTCCGAAGATAGCCTGGAGCTTAAATATTGAACAGCTCGGAGCCTGGAGCAAATTTTCTTAGAACTCCGTACCAGGTTCATTGGAGCGTGCTCCAAAGCTCCGATGGCTTCCAATCAATACTGATGAATGAACGTTTTAGTTGTCCATAATTTGGAATGATGAAATTAGTCAATGAAACCAAAGTAATTCCTCAATAACACAAATTGTGTTAAATCTCCATCGCCAATTATTGATGAAAATCTCATTATGTGCATTATATATTTCTTCTAATTAAAAATAGAGGCAAAATAATTACAATTCCCCCTAAAAGAAAAAAGAAATAAGAAAATAGCTTAGAATATTTATGTTTTAGATTGATATCAGTGTCCGAGGTAAACTTCCTCTTTGTTTAAAGAGAAATATTTTTGGCCTATATATATATCATTATATATATATTATATTATATATTATATATATATATATATATTTAGGATTATTTTGAGAATAAATATATATAAATGTATGTATTATATATATAATAGTATTATATTTACATTTATTATATATAAAATATATATATGTATATATATATATATAAATATTATATATATATATATATATTTATTATATAAAATATATATAATATTTTATAAATATAAATTGTATAACTAAAGAAATATACTCTATATATAATATGATATATATATATATGTGTGTGTGTGTATGTGTGTGTTACCTGCAATAACATATCGTCTATCTTTCGGAAAGTTATAATCCCTCCATGACCAGTTCGTTATTTTTTTTTACCGCAGGTTACCACCACCTACGGGCAGAATAATGAATAATTAAAGATATAATAATCTCCCAAACCTAAACCTAACGCAAGTCTCTCAGGTGAGCGCAGACGAAGGGTTTGAAGAGAAGATTAGATACAGCAGTAAAAACAAATGATATAAGGAGTTCACAGAGAAGAGGTTGCCGGAAAGAAGGAGACACCATAACAAGCAAACCTGGGATTCTCAGTATGCACACAAAATTCATGTGTGAGAAGAGCACCCCTTTTGCTACAAGGGCTACGCACTGGCCGTGGAATGCGAGAGGTCAACTCCCTCGAGCATTTGCCGTTGTAGGACCTGAAGAAAAGAGATAGTAGGCCAACGTCACGTCGCAGAGTGTTTGAAAGCAAGGAACAGATAATTAATCTTTTAGCCTTAAACTCCACCCTCTCCAAACGGCGGGCGAAATCGGATCGCCCCAAATTTGAAAAAAGTACTCTATACAAGAGCTGATAAGACCCTTATATAACTGGAGTAGCTATTCAGAAGAAAAATATTCCCGTAACATAAACATAACTCCCGGCTTATTAGAGGCCACAGTAGTAATTGTTGTGATATGAGGTTTCCAAGATAATTTGTAGTTTATGTTCAGAACAAGAATGTTTATGTTATTAACAGGTGAGAAGTTAGAATCGACGAAAGAGATAGGAAAGCTGGGATGTGTTTTTGAGTGAGAGATGTTTTAAAGTTTAGTTTTAAAAGAGTTATATTTGAAAAGAGTGAGGCGGCCTCACCGAGAAATCTCATCCAGATCGGAAGAATAGAATTGGAACCTGAAGTCGAGAAGCAAGTTTACATGCAAAAAAAGGGAGTAGGTTTGAAATAAGTTGAAGAATGGAGAGTTGAGTCATGGCATAAGAGTGAACAAAGTTAAAAGTGCAACTGAGAAGATTGTTGAAGAAAAGTAAGAATAGAGTAGGAGATAAGACAATACCTTGAGGAACACAACAATTGACCGAAAAGGAGGAAAGATTGGTCCATCAACAAATGTCGATATGAAACGATCTGGAAGAAACCTAGATATGAGTAAACAAAAAGAATGAGGAAACCCCAAAGAAGAGAGCTTGGAAAGTAGTGATTCGTGCCACACCCGATCAAAGACTGCGACATATCAAGTGCCACTAAACATGTCTTCCATAATCCCGGAGGGTAGAAAATAATAAATTAGCGAGAAAGAATAGCATGTCACTAGTTGACCTCGAACTTCGAAAGCCATACTGGTGACCAGAAAGAAGAAAATAAAATTCCAGATGATCCAGGAAATGAGAATTGAGGAGAGTTTCAAAGATTTTAGACAGAACACAAGTGAGAGTTATATGACGATAGTTAGAAGGATCAAAACGGCTACCCTTCTTTGAGATAGGTAGGACATATACGCGCTTCCTACACTGAGGGAAAGTTTTAGTATTAAGACACAGAGAGTAGGGTTGAACGAGTACAGGCACCAGTTCAGAAGTTCCCTTCTTCAAAAGACGTTGAGGAATGTCATCCGGGCTGTTAGCCTTTTTAAAGTTCATAGATCTCAGGATCCCAAACACCTGTTCCTGTGTAATAACGGCCAGATAATGAAAAAAGGAGGCCAGAGAGATTATCCTTTTCAGAAGGAGTGTTAGCTACAGGTCCATCAGAGTGAATAAGAGGATGAAAGGCAGATTTACAGAAGTTATTAAAGATTTTTTTGGCAAGAGGCGAGAAAATTTTATAAGTAGGAGAACCGAGAAGATCAGTGCACTTCCTTTTAGTGATGGTTCGCTTAACCTGTCGAATAATATCCCCTCAACGATCATGAGCAGATGGAAAATTAGTAAGAGTGATAGGAGAAAGAGAGTTTTTTCATGCCCGATACTCACTGTCTCTCTCCTAAAAGGTACGAGAACATGCGCCATCAAACCATGGATTTTGGGGAGAAAATTTTTTTGTTGAAGTTGGAATGAACCTGCGCATCCCTTCTGTGATTATGATCCCTACCTTTTCGGCAGAAATCAAGGTGTCCTCCGAGCCGAAACAGAATTCATTCCAACGGTAGCTAGCAAAGAAGTGACGCAATGCCCCCAATTAGTCGGATTAAAGTGCCAGAAAGTACATTTCGGGCTACAAGATTACGGTCAGGGTTACCGATAGTTGGGAAAATTGTGTATTTATATCGAGAAGGAATACTTAGTGGTGAAACATAAGTCGAGCGTGTTTAAGAAATGGTTTGGGCGATCTAGGGTATGTGATAGGCTCCCTAATCAACTTTCCCAAATTGTTAATAATACTGAATAATTTAGCCTCTTTCCACCTGTTATAATATGAGAGGAGCCCAACCGCTTATCATTTGCGAGAGAAGATTTAACAGTCTCGTGAAAGTGTTAGTTACTCAAACAAGACAAGAAAATCTTTTCCGTTAGGAGAGCAGTTGCAGAGGCAAAAAATAATGTTAGTAGTAGGAAAGATTTTGTCATAAAACATCAAAGTTAGGAGATTCAAGATTTTCGAGACTAGTTGCAGGAATGTTTATATAAGGGCAGACCCCACCATTCAGTTAGAAATATAAAATAAGTTATAGTTAGAGATGTTTAGGTTATTAGAGAATGAATTATTAGAGAATGAATTATTAGAGAATGAATTATTCTGTCTCAGACAGAAGTAAAATATTAGGATGAGAAGTAGAAAGGTAGTGTTCAACAGAC
>JABUQX010054596.1:47500-55000 GCA_015478945.1 Trachelipus rathkii
TTGATAACGTAGTAACGGACTCGTTACTTTTTCTTTCATGAAACGCTCCGAATAAGTTCCGTTATTTTTCCTCCGTTACTTTTTATTACATTTTGTTCGACCTTCTTTGAATGTTGATAGCCAATGACACCCGATCATAGCCTAAAAAAATCCTTTAATTATATATAATAATAATATATATTATATATATATAATATATATATAAATATATAAATAATAATAATATATATATATATATATATAAATATATATATCATAAGATAAGGAATAAGAAATCCACATAGAAAATTAATTAATTTGCTTCGTAACTAATGAGAGAAAGGACTAGATGTTGAACCCTTCAAAATCTGCAACATTGCAGTATGAAAATGATAGATGTTGTGTTGGTTGATGTGCAAGAAATAGTTTTGGGCATGAGGTCATTAGTAAGGAGAGGTAATGTGTAGAGCGAAAAAAAATGGTAAATCTGCATGTATTGGATGAAATTATCAAAAATGGAGGCGACAATGGTGATTATTGATTTGAGATGGTGTACAAAATGTTTAAGGAAGAGCCAGTTCACGATTGGAGTAGCATAATATACCCTATATAAGGTAAATTTTATTAGGGTGTAACTGTAGAATTATAGGAATTAGTTTAAGTTATAGGAAATATATACTTATATGGTCGAAAGAATGCGTTTATTGACTGAAGACTGTATTGTGAAACAATGGTGCATAAGAAGTGTAGAGATTGTGGGATCAAACTTACATTGAAAAAAATGATTGAGAAAATGAGCGAGAGGAAATAAATTGATTTATTTATTTTGGATTGCAAAACGAGTATGAAATGATTTAATACGAACTCTTATGGGCAGTTGTTATTGATATATGGTGTGGTAAGCTTCGAATGGAATCAAAAAGATATATGACGTATAAGCTTTAAAAGAGTAATAATAAAGTGAAAGATTGTTTTAATATTAATAGCGGAGAGCAGTTATGTTATGTCATCTAATTATTCAATTGTATATGATGTTAGAAAGAATTAGGTGGATCAGGGATGGGTTAATCAGGTTGGGAGTCTTCAATTAATTTCCGACTCCAACTCGACTGACTCTATCTCTCAAATTACCGACGTTCCCAACTGCGTGATTTCACTCCAAATCTGTAGAATGATGAGAATGGAAGAGAGTGCAGGTGCCCTATCTTTATATCGATGATTGGTTTGTTTGCGAATCTGAGAGAGTGTTGAGAGAATTGGGAGGAATTTGAAGTGTTAAAAGTAAACGTAGATAGGCAGTAACTTATGGTTTGAGTGAAATCCGGTGTGAAGTTTATGTTAATGGTGAACCGACTTAAACAAGTCTGGTTTAAAATATTTTAGTATGTGGGATGAAGAAGGAACATGATGCAGAGTTAGTAGGAAAAGTTGTGAATGCAGGAAGGTGGCTGATAAATCGTTGGTGGATGCAAAGGACTAAGTCTTGGGCGCTAGCGCTTACATGAGTTTATTTTTTAATAATAAAGATAATGTTGAAAATTTAATATATACATAACCAATATAATGCCTAATTCCTAATTAATTATTCATATTGAAAAGCAAAAGTAACGGAAAGTAATGATAGTAAGCGACATCTCTTACTTCCTTTCAAAAAACGTTAATAACATAACCGAACTTACTTTTTTTCGAGTAACGTATGTAACATCACGATGAATTCAGATTTAATTTTTGTTATTTTTGTTTTAGTAACGTTATCCCTCCCTCTCTCTCTAATCACTCACTCTCCTCCACTCTCTCTCTCTCTTCTCTATATATATAATATATAAATATATAATATAATATATATATATTATATATATATTATATATATATATATATTATAATTATATATATAATATATAGTAAATATATAATATATATATATATCATATATATATATAATAATATATATATTAATATATAATAAATATATATAATTAAATATATATATATATATATAATAAATATATATATTAAATAAATTTATATATATATATATATATATAATATATATAATATTATATATATATATATATATATATATATATAATATATAATATATATATAATATATATAATAATATAAATATATAGGAAAACAGTTCAAACTCTTCTCACTATTCAATATTCGGCCGACCAAATATGACAGGATATATTATATTATTATATTATTATATTATATATTATATTATTATTATTATATATTATCATTATCATTATCAATCATTATCATTATCATTATCATTATATTATTATTTATTATATTATATATTATTATTATTATTATTATATATTATATTAATGTTTATTTTATTATTATTTAATTATAATATAATTATATTATTATTATTGATTTATATTATAATATTATTATTAATTAGTATTAATTATTAAAATTATATTATTATTATTATTAATTATTATATATTATAATTATATTATACTATTATATGATTATTATATTATATAATTATAATTATAATTATAATTATAATTATAATTATTATTATTATTATTATTATTATTATTATTATTATTATTATTATTATTATTATTATTATTATTATTATTATTATTATTATTATTATTATTATTATATTGATATATATTATTATTATTTATTATTATTATATGATTATTATTATATTATATTATTATTTATTTTTCTTCATTCCTTTCAGCTTCTCAGCTTCTCCTCTGCTCACAACAGACTGGAAGTGGAGAGAGCAAACATACACCGGAAACAGAATAGATTAGTAGAAGAACATGACTTAGATCGAAAAAAAAGCTACCTTTCCCCTCACACCCTTGCTTGCTTACGAGCTTTCGAGTATAAATCTACTCTAGATCTTCACACATCTTGTCGGGGTTCATTCCCTGGGTCATGTCGACAACCATGTCCCTTCACAAAAATCACGCGTCTCACTCCTATTATTCACTATACTTCTCGCTTGAACCAAACTCATATCACTTTTCTTCAAACACTCTACTATTGAGTCAATACACTTTTTTTTCGGTCTTCCAACCAGTCCCTTTCTGACATATTCACCACCATGCAAACATTTAATCAATAGATAATCGACTACCATTCATCTTTTCCAAATGACAAAACCACCTTAATACACATTCATTTATACTCTCATTTACTCGTTTCGTCATTCCGCAAATCTTACATTCATCATTCTATACATCAATTTAAAAACTTGACACCTTTTCATGAACCATCCTACTAATCTCAAATAATATTAGTACACCTATAAGACAAAATACATCCTCAACACATCCGAACAAGATCGCAAACCTAACCACAATAGTCTACTAACTCCTTATCCCAACCATGGTTTAACTTCTATACATTAACACCGGTAACAACATACCCTCATGCAAAACATTAGCGAACTTAAGACTTAGTCCCCTTGCATTCAACAAAGACTTGATTGCTACCTTATTACCAGTAGCACCTTTCCTACTACACACATAGCATCATCCGTTCCCTTTCAGCGCAACATACTGTATAGCCTAAATATTGAAACTCAGATAAGTGTTCCAGTTGCCTACCATCCAGCATTATTTCACTTTACGGACTCTCCTCACCTTCCACCATCACTTTTGCTCCTTTTACATACACAATTAAACCCATCTATAAATCATTTCAAACTTTCTTCAGATTTACCACACAAAACCAAATTATCTTCGTGCAATAAGCAAGGTACCCTTCACTCTCTACCATTTTTCATAAGCCTAACAAACTCCCCTGCCACCCTTACCACAAACTATTTCATCACCCCATCCATATACAAATTAAATAGCCATGGAGACATAACACATCCCTACCTCACTCAGCTATTAATATCAAACCACTCACTCTCCATTCCATTTATTCTTACACAAGCTTCACTATCGCCATGCATACTTATAATTCTATTCAGAAGCCTACTACCTACAGCATATACCATTAACAGGCGACGCAGTACTTCCCTATTTATTCTGTATTATTATTATTATTATTATTATATTATTATTATTATTATTATTATTACTATTATTATTATTATTATTATTATTAATTTATTGCTATTAATATGATTATTACGATACTATTATTTTTATTAATATAATTATTACTGGTATTATAATTCTCATTACTTTTTTATTAATATTATTTAACTTTAACTATCGTAATTATTGTCGCTATAATAATTACTCTACTTATAATAATTCTGACTCCATAGCTGTTAAGTAGCATTACAATTATAATTTTTCTATTCAATTGCTTAAATATTAAAAGCTAGTTTTTTGATGGAGCTCAAAGGACATAATACTGTGTTGTAATTAGTAACCCCTTTTCAGAAATTATATATTTTTTGTACATTGTTTTATTATTCAACGTATGTTGTATATATACCATATATTTAACAAATTTTGTAATTATTATTTTCCAAATAAATGATTTTGAATTTTGAATTATTATTGTTATTATAGCCAAACAATAGAAATGAATGGAAGGTCATATATTATATATATTATAATAGAAATATATAATATATAATATATAATATAATATTTAATATATAAATATATAATAAATATATATATAATATATATATAATATATATATTAATTAGGTAGGACTGATGCTAAGTTGGTGGCTCTTTTATGGCAAGCACCCCTATAAGAGAATGGTGTGATTTAAAGATCCATTTTTTAAAACGATGAATTTATTAAACGATAGTTAAAATATTCAATGAATGTAAAATGAACAAAAAAGTCCCTGGCTTGATGATTACTCTCTTTCGTAGGCGAATTGGGTATTCACAGCCTTTCCAAGCGCGTTTTCCACCCTGCCTCTGACTCTTCGTTTAGCGAAATTTGTGATCGAAATCAGAGTCGCGGCCTTTCCTTAAATTTACCTCTCTTGCGGAGAATACTGGAGAAAAAGATCTTGAGTGAATTTTATTTCTTTCATTCTATTGTCTAATTTTATCTGACTGAGAGTATCTTAACAGGACGGGTTATAATCATTCAAAATCACTTATCAAAAATTTGCTCGCGCAAAAATCTTACATAAGGTACGAACATAAATTAAAATTTTTACAAGTATAATGGAATACTACATTACTTTCCCCTCTCTAAACACGAGTGAAAAGAATTATAATAATATACAAAATATAAAAATTAACCTTCATTCAAATTACATATTTGTTGGCATTTAACAATGCACACAAACATATATAAAACATTTCAATTGGGTAAAAAATAACTAAATACATAAAGTTAAGTACTTTCAAATGCAACATATCTAATTAAGTCCGAAGACATAAGTAGACATACAAACATTTGAAGGCAAAAAAATAGTATATTCAAATACAGCATAATCTGGGTTACATCCGAAATCTAATTATACATGATTATACAAAATATTAGTACATTAAAAATTACAAAATGTTATATATACCAGATAAAAAAGGTGCATATTCAAACACAAGCATTGGTTATATCCGTTAAAAAAACAAACATACAAACATTTAAATGCATAAAGTACAAAATGTATACATAATATTGAAATAAACAATAATTATTACGAAGTTAAATACCACATCGACGAACGTTGTGAATCCAATGAAATCCAGTACAAGGCGTTTCGTAATATCCATGATTTATCATGGCGCACTTAAATAGTTTAAAGCTAGTTACGAGAGAAACATGCTTGACTTGTAGAGACGAAGTGCTTGAAATTTAGGTCCTTTATTTGAAAAATTCTTCATACATAAAAGGAGCGGTCACAAACCATTTGAATCGAAAAGGAATCATAAGTCGTATGAATCCAAAAATGAATTCTCCCATAATCCAAACTTTAAAAATTGTGATAAGGAAATCCATACCATAAAGGAAGTTACATATGTATAGTGATATAGAAATTTAGCCTTTATTTAAAAAAAATTCTTTCAACATAAAAGGGAGAGGTCACAGAACCATCAGAATTCGAAAAGGAATCAGATTTCGTAGTGGAATTCAAAAATGAGTTTCTGCCCATAATCCAAACTTGAATGATAAAGAAATCCATCCGAAAAGAATTCTAGTCTAAAAGCGATGAATCCTCGAATCTGTTTATAGTGTAAAGTGAAGACTATAACCAAAAATTAGAAATGAAAATTGAATTCCAGTATCGATAATGTTCGTGTTTGCTTGAGTCATTTTCTCCGATTGTTCTGATTGGGAATTTTAGATATTTTAGTTTTCTTTTCTTCATTTTGTGTTTTTAGAAGCGTGATTAAAATTCTGGGTGTTCGTAGCTCTCGTGCGTCACCAATTTATATAGGGTAACTGGCTAATTAGTGGCTTCTTTTGGAGCAAGCACCCTATATAAGAGTATGGTAATTTAGAAATCCATATTTAAATGATTTTTTATAAAATAAGTAATTAAAATATCAATAATAAAGTTAAAAAATAACAAAAGTCCCTTCTGTTGAGATACCCTCTCTTCGTAGGCGAATTGTAGTCACAGCCTTTCAGCGCGTTTCCACCCTTGCCTCTAACTCTTCGTTTCAGCGAAAATTTGTGATCGAATTCAAGTCGCAGCCCTTTCTTTGAAATTTACCTCTCTTGCCGGGAGAATTTCAGAGAGTATCTTGAGAGAATTTATTCTTCTGATTCTTCATTGTATTTTATCTGACTGAAGAGTCATCAACAGGACGGTTAAATCATTTCATTCGACTTATGCTAAAAATTTTGCTCGCGCAAATCTTAGCCTAAGTACGAACATAAATTAAATTTTACAAATATATAATGTACTACATTATATATTATATATAAAAATAATAAAATATATATATAAATATATAATATAATAATAATATGTATATATAATATATATATATATATATATTATCATATATATATATATATATATATATATATATATTTAATATAATATAATAATATATAAAATTATATAATATATAATATATATATATATAAAATATATATATAAGTATATATATATATGTATATATTATATATAATATTATATATATATATAATATAATATATATATATAAATATATATAATAATATATAATATATATATATATAAGATTATATAAATATATATATTATATATAAAATATAATATATAATATATAATATAATATATAAAATATATATATAATATTAATATATATATATATAAATATAATAATATATTATATTTATTTAATAATATATATATGTGTGTTGGTGCTGTGTGTGTGTGGAAGTGTTGGAAGATTATTTCTTTTCTCTGTTACCTTATTCTGTTTGCACCAATTCTGAAGACCCCGTTTTGCAGGCGGAAAAGCTCCGCCCCTCTACACGGAAGAGCTCGCTTCTTTCAAGCGGAAAATCTCGGCCCCTCTACGACATGTGGAAGAGCTCGGCCTCTTTGCAGCGGAAGAGCTAGGCTTCTTTGTAAGTAAGAGTGGAGAGCCAGGCATCTTTGTAAGCC
>JABUQX010054597.1:0-23663 GCA_015478945.1 Trachelipus rathkii
TTCGTTTTCCTCGGTAGCGGATTTCGGCCTCAGATTTCAGGTGTTTAACCGTTTTCGCATTTATCATTGAAACGCTTTCGCGTTTTTCGTGCCTTAACTTCAATATATATATATATATATATATATATATATATATATATATATATCATGATTCTGGTGTCATCGGGTAGACGTGGTAGAAAGAGAAACAGCAAGTTTAGTTAGTTTAGTTTGATCTCTATTTGTTTATTTAACATTAGATATGTAGTTTTTTAATCTTTTGTATCTCGTTTTAAATATTAGGTTTCATATGGAGCCTTTTATTTTGCTTCTTTTTTTTTGATTCATTGATTTGTAGAGGTGTATGAGAGTGTTAGTGTTTTTTTAACTTTAAGATTTTTGTCATTTATATTTTTACTTTTACTTTTTTTATTCGTGAGATGTGTAGAGGGTGTATGGGAGTGTTAGTGTTTTTAACTTTAAGGTTTTCAAACTTTACATAATTTTAACATAAACTACTGTTTTAAATATAGGTTTTAGTGGTTAGTGAGACAATTTTAACCTGACTTCACGATTTTGTTTTTTCGCCTGTTTGTTTGTCGTTTGAACGGCGGGTGGATTGTGTGTGCGTGTATGATTGCAGATTTGCACAGGCGCGGGCTTACTATCGACTTTACTAACATCCGAGTTGCAATCTAACTCTGCATCTGTGGAACACCACCTCTCTAACTCTACCCTAACCTTTTGATCCTGTCTGAGACCCAGATGGCTGGGAATTCATCCTCAACTCGTTTAATATGTCCAGCATAACTTATTTCATAATTTCCGTCTGAAGATTGGGTATGCCTCTGTAAACATAAACACTCCTGTAACGTCTCGTGAATCTCGAATCTCCCTAACTTCGATGTTCTGTGGTTAAAATCTTTTCTTCCTTCTACAATAATCTTGTGTTTCTGCTACTGTTCTCCTACAGAACAGATTTTCACCTTAACACCCCAGATATTTCTTCCTCCCAGGGCCTGTATATCCTTGTCCAATACTGAGATATATTTTACAGGGTTCAATGTACCTAACACTGAATGGTTGGGGTTCCTCCCATACTGATTTAGGTGGGGAGGAGGTTGAATCATTCAGCATTCTGGGCAACTAATTAAGAGACACACACATTCCGGATCGTCCCAGCCAATTCAGACACTTGCTTGACCTGTGTTTCATACTGGTCATTATATACCATAAATACCTGATGCTTCAGCTCCTGTGGTGCGTCATTACAGCCATCTCTTAATTTAAATACTTTCTCTCCAATAGCTCCATGCCACTGCACGCGTTTTTCTGGCGCACGATGGGGCGGAGATTTTCATTTCAGCTAGAAATCGTTGCAGGGATACTTCGACGAGCAAGCGAGCTTCATCAAAAGTGCGCTAACCTCCAAGGTTCTCCTACTGAAAAATCTTTCTGGCCTCTTGACAAAATTACGCCTTTCCTCCTCTTATTCGATCTCATGGTTCTGTTGCTAATTCTCCAACTGAAAGGCCAATCTCTTTGGTCTCCTATTTTCCTCTAACTCAACCTGGAAAGATTCTTGGCATTCCTCTTCCTCTCCTCCTTCTTTCCATTCCATTCCATTCCATTCCATTCCATTCCATTCCATTCCATTCCATTCCATTCCATTCCATTATGTCCCAATACTAACACTTTCCCTCAGTGTTGGGAGCACGCCCGATTCCGAAAAAAGGTAGCTGCTCTGATCCTTCTAACTATCGCCCTATGGCTCTCGCTGTATTCTATCTAAGATCTTTGGAAACCCTTCTCAGCTCTCATTTCTTAGGTATTGGAATCTCATTCAACACTTCTTTCCGATCGCCATTACGGTTTTCGGCGCTCGAGGTCTACTGGCGATATACTTTCCTGTCTTATACTGATTTATGGTTTCCGCCCTTAGGAACTACGGGGGAGACTTGCGTGGTGGCGCTTGACATATCCAAAACTTTTGACCGGGTATGCGTCAATGCTCTCTAAACTCCCTTCCTTTAGGTTTCCTCCCTTTGCTTTCTTATGTCTAGTTTTCTCTCAAATCGCTCAATGTCGGCTGTTGTTGACAGGGCGACTTCTTTTTTCTGTTAATTGTGGTGTTCCGCAGGGTTCTGTCTTATCTCCTACTTTATTCTTACTTTTCATTAATGATCTTCTCACCTCTAACTCTATCCACTCGCATGCCGATGACTCGACCCTTCATTCTTCAACTCATTTCAATTCTGCTCCCTCTTTTGCTTCTGGTGCCTCTCGTCTTAATCCTTCCGATTCTATTCTCGCTGATCTGGATAGAATTTCCGGGTAGGGTCGTCTCAACTTAATGAAATTTAATTTTTTTAAAACAACTTCTACAAATCTCCTCTCTAAAACACTTCCAACTTTCTATCTCTTTCGACAGTTCTCTCGTCTCTGTCCTGTTGACAATATAAACATTCTTGGCCTTAACATAAACAAAAAAATGTCTTGGAAACCTCACATCACAACGGTTGCTAGGGCGGCCTCCAGAAAATAAACTGTAAGGTTCTGTTTAGACTACAGAGACTTTCCTCTTCTCGTTAGCTTTCAGCTATACAAAGGGCCTCATCCCGCTCTTTTATGAAGTACTGCTCTCTCTTATCACCAAGGAGCTCCTGGTTTCACCGGCACTGGACAAGTCAGTCAATTCAAAGACTTTTATAAACTGTTCCGTACTTTCCACTTCACTTGACCCTCAATCTTTGCGGCGCGGTGTTGGTGCTTTATCTCTTTTCTATAGGTACCGCAGCGGCAGGTGCTCTAGGGAACTTGTCAATACCCCTAGGACGAATATAATTATAAGTTGTACCCCTATAGGCCTATAATATAATATAATATAATATAATATAATATAATATGAAGACACAGCTATGGAGAACCTCACACTCCAATTGATACACAATCATACACTCGCAAGTGATTGTGAGCCTACTTCTTTGGCGTACCCCAAAGTATCACTTTGTGTATCTCCCAGGGTACGCGTGTCCCACTTTGGAGACCACTAACCTACAGTATTTTCGGGAATAACCAAACCGTTGGAATTTAAAGCAAAGTCTGCACCGGGGAATAAACGTATGAACGCTGTAGCTTGTTAACCCTATTTTCACCTTTGAAGGTGGAAAAGGGGTACTAAAGGTCAAGAGTAAACGAGGATATGGGGTGTAAGGCGAGTCCCGACGAGGAGAAATCAATAAACGTTTGTAACGGGAAATCTTTTCTGCTTGAGATTTCTTAAAAGGATAGCAATATCTTCGTTTTTCTGTTCTAGAGGATAAATAGTGCCTTTGGATGTGTTTCTTATTTCATCAGGAGTGGAAATAAGAGGGATATTTCCGAGAGACGTTAAGGATAACAAGAAGGAACTTAAGACCTCATAACCTAATTTATTAATAGACAATATAGACATATACAGTAGAGTACAACAACACAAAAACACAATACATAAAAATTAGTCTACTATATTGTGTTATTCTATTCTATATAGATGCATACAGAATAACACAATATAATAGAAAAATTTATATGTACTGATTAGTAATTAAGAAAGAGAACAAGAAGAAACTGTTCATTCCTTGCATTATATATATATATATATATATATATATATATATATATATATATATATATATATATATATATATATATATATATATATATATATATATAATAATATTATTAATAATAATAATAATTCTTTTCTTTTTATTATTATTTATTATTATTATTATTATTATTATTATTATGTATTATTATTATTCTACTCAGCACCATGTCCTTGTATTTTGCAGGTGGTGTTCCAACTGCTCAAAATAGTTAAAAGGATTTAAAGGAGGAATCGTATATATATGTGTGTGTGTGTGTGGGACAATGCTCTCAGGTATCAAATTTGATTGTATCACTTTAATATTTCTAAATTCCCACAAAGCTACAAGTCATTTGAACGCGCATATATATATATATATATATATATATATATATATATATATATATATATATATATATATATATATATATATATATATATATATATATATATATATATATATATATATATTAGGGATGTACCGATAGTATCGGTATCGGTATCGGTATCATCGGCCATTTTTTGATGGTATCAGTATCAGTATCAGTATCAGTAAACCTATATTTTATAGCCGATACTTCTTACTTTTGGGTGAAAAAATTATGAGAAACTTTTAGATTCAATAAATAAACAAATCTAGTTCGATATAGATAACTAGCCGCAAGTTATGTTTTTTCCTCGATTTCCTTTTAACTTAGATTTTAGCGTTTCTCAACGGGTCTTTAGCGTAAAGTTACCTATATAGCCATTATTATAATTTATCCAGATTTATCTACTTTTTTAGTTGATCAATTAGTATTTTTTTTTGTACGCAATTTCGTGAGAGCGTGTGAGTGCGTGAGTGTTTTTTAAACTTTCTGGATTATTCATATTTTAGATATTTGCTGTAAATAGAGTTTTATCGTTTTTAAAATTTAGGTTTTAGCGTACGAATAAATTTTCCCCATTTCTCCTTTGGTTTTTGTCTATTTGTTTCTGTCTGGTTTTCTTTTATTTTTGATTGCGTGTGCGTGTGCGTGTGCGTGTGCGTGTGCGTGTGCGATATTGCGTGTGCGTGTATGATAGCAGATTTACACAGGCGTGGCTTTCTTTTTTACCAACATCAATGGCTTACACTCTAACTCTGCATCCATGGAATACTACCTCTCTAACTCTAACCTAATTTTATGCTCTTGTTTGAGACCGATGGCTAAGAATTCATCCGCTAACTCGTTTAATATATCCAACTATAACTTATTTATAATTTCCGTTTGAAGGGAGGAGTATGTGCTATGTAAATATAAACATTCCTATATCACGTCTCGAAAGTCTCGAATCTCTAACTTCGATGTTCTGTGGCTTAAAATCTTTCTTCCTTCTACTACAATATTCTTATGCTTCTGCTACTGTTCTCCTAACAGAACAGATTTCCATGCCTTTTTTGATTACCCTCTTCTCCTAACAGAGACTGTTATATCTTCTCAGCCAAATACTGAGGGTCCTCTGTTTAGGGATTTCAATGTACCAACACTGAATTGCTGGGTTCCTCTCATTACTGATTTGGTTGGGAGAGGGAAGCCGAAATCATTCAGTATTCTCCAGCGATCTGGAGCAACTGATTAAATAACCTACACACATTCGAGATCGTCCCAACCGATTCTTGAACACACTTGACCTATGTTTCACCACTAGTCCTTCTCTCTATAAATACACCACCTTCGCTCCTATCCGGTAGAAATCTCACAACCTTATATCTCTTAACTTTAATACTTTCTCTCCAACATCTCCATTCTGTCCTACTCGCTTTTTCTGGGACTTTGATCGGGCCGATTGGGGGCCTTGCGTTGCTTCTACGCTAACTATAGTTGAAGTGACTGCTTTGACTCTTAAGATTGCTTCAGATTTCTGCCGATAAAGTGGGAACTGTAATTGTTAATGGGATGAGCAGGTTCATTCCTTCTTGGACTAAATCTTTTTCTCCTCAAAATCCATGGTTCGATCGTGCTTGCTCCCTGGCCATTCAGGCTAGAAACAATGCTTATCGGGTGTGGAAAAATTCTCGTTCTCCTATCACTCTTGCTAATTTTCATTCAGCTAGAAATCGTTGCAGGGATACTCTTCGACGAGCAAAGCGGACTTTCATTCAACGAAAGTGGCTACCTCCTTGGTTCTCCTACTGACAAATCTCTCTGGCCTCTTGCCAAAAACATCTCTAACAACTTCTGTAAATCATCCTTTCCTCCTCTTATTCGCTCTAATGATTCTGTTGTTAATACTCCAACTGAAAAGGCCAATCATCTCTTTGACCTCCTATTTTCCTCTAATTCAACCCTGGACGATTCTGGTATTCCTCTTCCTCCTCCTTCTCCTCTCAGGTGTCCTATGCCTTTACCTGTCATTTCATTTGATCGGGCGCATGAGCTCCTGAAATCTATGAACGTTAGGAAGGCGGGTGGCCCGGATGGCATTCCTCTCCGAGTTTTGAGGGAGGTGGTTCTTCCCGTGCTGACCGCCCCTCGTTCAACTATCTTCTCTATGCCTCAATACTAGCACTTTCCCTCCCACAGTGTTGGCCTTGCCTTATGTCCAACCTATTCAGAAAAAAATGATGCTGCTCTGATCCTTCTAACTATCGCCCTATAGCTCTCACCGGCTTTATTCTTTCTAAGATCTTTGAAACCTTTTCTCTATAAAATCAAAGTAATCATCTGGAATCTCTTTCCTTCTTTCTGATTACCAGTGCGGCTTTCGGTGCTGGAGATCTACTGGCGATATATATTTCCTATTTAACAGATTTATGGTTTCCGCCCTTAGGAACTACGGAAAGACTTGTGTGGTGGCGCTTGATATACAAAGCATCTGACCGGGTATGGCACGCGTCACTACTCTCAAGCTCTCCCCTCCTTTGGGTTTCCTTCTTCTCTTTGCTTACTTATGTCTAGCTGTTCTTTCAAATCGCTCAATGTTGGCTGTTGTTGATGGGGCGACTTCTTCTTTTTTCTGTCAGTAATTGGTGTTCCTGGGTTTCTGTTTTATCTCTGCTGTTCGTAGCTTTTCATCAGTAGTCTTCTCGCCTGCACATCCTGCTCTATCCGCCATGTGTCATTGACGACCCTTCGTTCTTCCAGCTCATGTCAATTCTGCTCCTCTTTTTTTGGCTACCAAATTTGCCTCTCGTCTTCAATCTTTCCGATTCTGTTCTCGCTGATCTGGATAGAATTTCAGGGTTAGGTCGTCTTAAGCTTGTGAAATTAATTCTTTAAAAACCAACTTCTGCAAATCTCTCTCTCTAAGACACTTAACTTTTCTATCTCTTTCGACGATTCTCTCGTCTCTCCCTGTTGACAATAAAACATCCTTAGCCTTAACATAAAAAAAAAAGGTTTGAAAACCTCAAATCACAGTGGTTGCTAGGGCGGCCTCAAAAGAAACTGAGTTCTGTCAAAGGTGCGGAACTTTTCCTCTTCTCGGTTACTCACCTATACAAGGGTCTCATCCGCCCTTGTATGGGTACTGCTCTCATATCTGAAAGTAGGGGGCGGGGCTCTGGTTTCTATCCGGCTTTTGGATAAGAGTCGAGTCAAAGAAAGGCCAAAGACCTCAAACTTTCCTGTGCTTTCCTGGTTCCATGACCCTTTATTTGCGGCGCGGTGTTGCTTTATCCCTTTTCTATAGGTACTGTAGAGCAGGGGTTCCCAAAGTGGGTGCCGCGGCACCCTGGGGTGCCGCCATGAAACTAGGGGTGCCAGCACATTTTTCAATTTTTCACTAAAATTTTGGAATTAAGTAGTACAATTCGTTTTTTATTATGGCAACACCATTATTATGCATCGTCTACTACTCGTCAGCCATTTTGCTTGTAGTCACGTTTTATCTCTTCAGGCAAGTTCATCTATGATGGAGATTTCTATAAAATGAAAATGAAAATGCAACTGAAGCTTCATTTTATTGTCCGTTTACATATTGCAAAACTGACCGCATACTATAGCCGAGAGACATTAATTAATAAACCTTGCCTGAAGATGTTGTTAGTTGCATTTTAGGTTCAGATATGGCCAAGAACATTGATACTGTGCGGCTATCAAATAACACTAAAAGTATATTGAATTAATACAATTTCAGAGACAGTCGAGAAAGAACTTATAAGAAGATTGAAAGCTTTTTTTTTAGTTTACAACTTGATGAAAGTACCGACGTAGTGGGACTTTAAGCTCTTCTTGTGTTTGTGAGGTACTCATTCGCAAATGCAAATAGAAGAGGAACTTTGATGAGCAGAAGTGCTTGAGGCTTACACCACTGGCGACGAAATTTTCATTGCTTTCGACAAATTTCTACAGGAAAATGGTTAGGATTGGAGCAAGTGTGTGGATATTTGCAGTGATGGAGTGGCCGCAATGGTTGGAAAAAACAGAAGGAGCAGTGTGGAATGAAGCAAGTGTCAGAAAATACCACCAACAGCCATGGGCATTTCCTGGCAACAAAAAAGATGCCACTAGATTTTTATAAACCGTACTGGATGATTCTGTGAAGATTATTAATCATGTTAAGAGCCGCCCGCTTCAAGCACGTCTTTTAAAACTTACCGCCGAAGATATGGGTATGGCTCACTTCCATATCTCTCTGCACACAGAAGTGCGGTGGCTTTTAATGGGAAAAATTTTACCAGACTGTTTGAATTAAACGATGCATTGGTGGTCACATTTACAGAGCAGTCTTTTTTATTCAAAAGAAAATTAACTGATGTTGATTGGCAGCTTAAATTGGGGTACCTCTTCGACATATTCGAAAAACTAAATGAAACCACCACATCTCTCCAAGCAAAGGGAGGAGAAATAAAGAACTGCGCATTTTTTTTATTTTTTGAAGCGTGTGTTAAAAGCAGCATCTCCAACTTTCCTCAGTTGCAAGAATTTGTCAAAACAAATTAGATCATCTTCAACCGAACTTCCTCAAAATTATTACTGCCCACATGGAAGGTTTGAAAAACATTGTTGAGTATTTACCGATATTGAAGTTCTGAGGATGTCTACAGCTGGATGAAAAACACATTTTCGTGTGACCCGAGACGTAAACCTACTGGGATGACAAATGAAGCTTTTCAAAATCTGCTGGACATCAGTGAGGACCGCACTTTGAAACTTAAATACCACAAAGCGCAAGAAAAGTTACTCGATACAAGTGTATGCAAAAACAATGCTGTTGGCAAGGTTGCATTAAAAAGACTGTGTTTTATCCACTTATCTATGCGAGTCTGCATTCTCAACGTATGCTTACATAAAAAAAAAACAGATACAGGAGTAAACTTTTCAGCGTCAAGTGATTTAAGTGTAAAATTGACAAAACTTCCTATAAACTTAAAAAAAAATAATGAAAAAATCATAAAAAGCGTTTCATTCTTCACATTAAAGGTAAATGAGCATTAAATTTGCAATTGTGTTTTTTGTTTTCCTAAGACCTAAGACTAAGTACTCAAACCAATTTAAGAGTAGTTGTTGCCGCGAAATTTTTTTAGCACAACAAGGGTGCCGCGGGGGAAAAAGTTTGGGAACCCCTGCTGTAGAGGAAAGTGCTCGAGGAACTATCCACTCGCGTACCACCACCTTTACGACGCCCTCGTAGCACAAGGGGTGCTGTTGCGGCACATGAGTTTGTGTTGATGTTAGTAACTCAAGACTGGTTCGGTGGTGCTTCCTTCTTTCCACCACCTCTGTTCTGTGAATTCTCTTCATCATCTGTTTTCCTACTCGAATTCCCTCCTTTGGCCTGCGTCTAATGCTCATCTGCATGTTGCGTTAGATGGATTTTGAGGCGTTCGCCTCCCTTAGACCAGGTTTCTGCTTAAATGAGCAGCAGTATTAATAATAAAAAATAAATAAATAAGGTTTGTAGTCTTTGCGTCGCCACTCGTAATTCGTAAAATAAGCTCCGGCGGTGGAACCTTTAGAATGCAAATAGCATAACCAAGGGCTTGCTCGCTTGACAAAAAAAAAAAAAAAAAAAAAAAAAAAAAAAGAGAGACGAAAAGATACCCTTTTAAGCCGCAGCCTGGCAACAACTGTGATGAGTGACGATGGTGGCTTTTCAGCAAATAAACCTACTGAAGATAAAGGGATTTGAATATGTTAGACTTTGATAAGTTCATGGCCGAAATTACGTGACATCTCATTCACCTTCAAAGGAATCACACCAGAACCTCATCGTAAAACTGAAGAGACAGTCATCCAGGAGCAAGATAGTCAAATTTGCAGTCTGTGAAGAGATGAGGCTCACGAAAACATGAGATGCTGCCTACAAAAGAATCACTTTCATGCGGTGGCATGAAAATGGCCAAAGTTTTCATTATTATCGGTGCTTGCAAGCAAATAATTATCAGCACCTCCTTCATCAGTCGAGAGCGTATTTTTAGTGTAGGTGGAATGTAAACACCCCAAAGACAGGCTCTCGCCAGATACTGGTGAACTTAATGTTTTGCATCACAATTTGTGAATTTTTTGAATTTGAGTATTGAATGATATCTATCTTAAAGGAGTATTGTATTTTATTATGTCATGTTTGAGTAATAGCGTTTTTTTTTTATTTTAACTTTTCGGCTGATTAATTGAGTCTCTTCTTTCATTATTTTTATTCTTTATATTGTATGGATAAAGAATTTCTTGTAAATTGTAATCATGTTAAAAACATAAAAGCTAGTAGCTACACTTTGTTAATACTTATGAAAATGGAAATGGAATATTTTTAGAAATAAGCACAAACATAAAAAAAGTTATTAATATTATGTTCTGCATTTATTATTCCTTAAAGTTACTATTTTAATTTATAAAATAAATATGCTTAGGCACAACCAAATATGAAATAAATGACTAAGTATTGTTTGTACGGAAATGCAATCTTGAGTTGCCTAGCAGTGCACAAATGTTCTATCTTGTTACTGTGTATTTATTATATTAACACAAAAAGAATTTCTTGACCAAAAAATATCAGTTTTTTTTTTTTTTTTTTTAATCGTGGTGTTGATGGATTCTTTCGTTTTTCAGGGAGAATCGTCAGATGGATCGGGATCAGATCCTCGGAAATGCCTCGGAGAAGGTCGTGATCTCCGTAAGCGACCTTCTATCTTTCTGCAAAAATCTAGAGGAGAGAGAGCTGATGGATATATTTAGAAAGGGTAAATTTAATTTGCTCTCTGTGACTGAAACAAAGATGAAAGGAAACGGTGAAGATGAGTGGTGGGGTGTGAAATGTGTGTGTGCTGATGTGGAAAGGAATGAGAGGGGAGAGAAGGAGTTGCGATTCTGATGAATGACCTGTGACACAGAGCAATGGTGGATTTTTGTGGGAGTACTAGAATTCTAATGATTAAATTTAAGTTTGAAAAGGTCAAGGTCTGTGTGGTTGTGACATATGGTCCATCTGAGGGAGATGTTGAGGAGAGTGCGATTTTCTGGGATAATCTGAATGATTGTTTGGATGGGGTGAGTAGAAGCTTCAGATTGATTATGTCGGGTGACCTAAATGGTTGGATAGGTGATCAAAAAAGGGATTGTATAAAAGGTGGCTTTGGGGTGACTAGAGAAAATAAGAATTATAGGAAGGTGATTGACTTCTGTGAGGAGAAAGGTATGTGTGTGTGTAAGTAATACTTTCTTCAAACACAAGAATATTCGTAAGTATACTAGAGTTGGTGTAGGTACAGATATTATCGAAGTGAAAAGTATGATTGATTGTGTTGATGAAGAAAGGGAATGTTGAAGTATGTGTTGGATATTAAATCAGTGAATCGTTTAGAGGTGGAATTATCTGATCATTATGTTGTTTTATGTAAGATTAAGTTAGTGGGGGCTTGGATGGAGAGAAAAGTGATAAGGAAGGAAGTGAGAATAATTAAGAGTGAGAAGTGAACATATAATAAGGATAAGTATTTAAGAGAGTTTGCAAATAAATCAGTTGAGTATGAACAAGATGAAACTGAACAAATCTGGACGCAAATGAAAGAAGCGTATGGTAGTAGTGCCAGAGAATTATGTGGATGTGCTAAAGTAGGAAGTAAGAGTGTTAACAGTGAGTTGTGGAATGAAGAGGTGATGTAAGAGGTAAAACGCAAAAAAGAAGCGTGGTTGAATGTACTAAAAGCTAATGATGAGGTAGGTATCAAAGGAAAGGTGTTTGGATTATATAAGTAAAAAATCATACAATAGGAAGGAAAAAGTGGAGTAAATAATTTCATGTGAAAGAGGACAGATAAAGGGATTTACAAAGGAACGAAAAGGTTCCGAGAATAAAGAATAAAGGGAATCTACATAGAATAGATAAGGATAGATGCGTAACAGTAAATGGATACAAAATGCTCGAAGAATTAACTTCGAAAATCTGCATAACATTGGCAGTAATTAAGAGTGATAGTGAATATGTGTGGGTTTGATAGTGCAAGGATTAGGTATTTTGGGAAAGAGGTAATTAGCAAGGAGGAGGTAAAGGGTAGAGTGAGAAAGTTCAAGAATAGTAAATCTGCAGGTATAGATGGAATTACTGGTGAAATGATCAAGAACGGAGGTAAGATGGTGATTGAATGGATTTGGATATGTCATGTCTCCTTGGTTATTCAATTTGTTTATGAATGGGGTTATGAAAGAATTAAAGGTAGAGGTGGCAGGGGAAAGTGTTAGAATGATGGAGAATGGGGGAGAGTGGAGGGTGCCTTACTTGTCATATAAGGATGATTTGGTTTTGTGTAGCTAGGCGAAAGTTTGAAAGAGATTAGTAGATAGGTTTAGCAGGAATTGTGTAAATAGAGTGTTTAGCGAAAGTAAACAGTAGAATAAAGTAAGGTTGTGGTAGGGAGTGAGGGAAGTCCGCAATGTGAAGTTTCGTTAGATGGTGAGCAACTGAAACAAGTGTCTTAGTTTTAATATTTAGGATATATGTTGGATGAAAAGGGAACGGGTGATGCAGTGTACTATGAAAGTTGCGAATGGCAGGAAGGTAGCTGGTACAATTAAATTCTATGGTGGATGTAAAGGGACTAAGTCTTGAGTGGGCTAGGGTTTTGCATGAGGGTATACTGCTGCCTGTGTTAATGTATAGTAGTGAAACTATGGTCTGGAATAAGAGGTATAGATCTAAGGTACAATGTGCTCAGATGAACAATCTTACTGGCGTGTTAGGTGTGAGAATTGATAAAATGAGGAATGAACGCATTAGGGGTTGTGTGTTGTTAAGAAAAGAGTAAATGAAAGAATAAACGAGAGTACATTGAGAGGGATTGGTAATATGGAAAGGATGGATGATAGTCGGTTGATTAAGCGGATGTATAGTGGTGAGCGTGCTGGGAATCGACCGGCTGAGAGACGGAAGAAAAAGTGGATTGAGTCTGCAAAGAAATGTCTGAGGGAGAGGAATGCGAGTTTGGCATAGGCGAGAAGAAAGGTGCATAATAGTAGTGGATGGCGGGGTTTTATGAGGGGGTATTTTTGTGGGCCTGGCCCAGGGGATGAACCCTACGTTGACGAGATGCCACAGAGAGGATCCGTAGTAGTCTCATGAAGCCCTATGTTGGATTTTTCTGACTGCGACGATTTCTCACTTAAGGGTCATATTCTTTTACTACCTTTCTGTTTCCGGTGCATGCGGCGCACCTCACCCCAATCTGGGGAAAGGAGGTGGATGATTA
The DNA here is from genome assembly GCA_015478945.1 of Trachelipus rathkii. Lineage (NCBI taxonomy): Eukaryota > Metazoa > Arthropoda > Malacostraca > Isopoda > Trachelipodidae > Trachelipus > Trachelipus rathkii. The sequence continues at coordinate 13,257 of JABUQX010054597.1, forward strand.
TATATATATATATATATATATATATATATATATATATATATATATATATATATATATATATATATATATATTCTGCTATGCTCATCACTATACTATATATATATATATATATATATATATATATATATATATATATATATATATATATATGTATTGTTTTGTTTTCAATCATAAAGAATGGTAATCTTTACAATGAGATATTCTATTTAGTAATAAACTCTTTTAAGAAATCTAAAATAAGCATTAAAGATGAAAAAAAAAATCAGTTAATAATGGAACAGAGACTGACGAAAAGTTAGAAAAAGCATTTTAAAAAAAAAATTTAGTTTTAGGTCAAAGACTTAAATGAGTCACAGGAGATTTTTACTCTCCATCATCGGGATTCGAACATTGGACTCCGCGTCGCTGAGTTAACTGTAACCGATAGTATTGAGTTGAAAAGACGAATAAAAAAGTAATAGACTCCATTTTATTAAGAAGAGCAATATGTTTGTGCAAGCATCTCAAATATGCAATGCATACTCCAAACAAGAGAGAATGACGCCCCCTTCACTGAGCAAGCAACTGGGGTGGTAAGAAGTTCTGAAGGTGCCTTAGAATACCCAATCTCTTAGAAGCTTGTGTAGTGAGAGAGAGACAATGTAATCCTTCCAATACAAATCAGGAGAAAAGAAAATGCCAAGAATATTAAGAACAGAAGGATCTACTTCCGTGGAAGATTATGTCAAGCGATTATGAAAACTTTGTTTTGAGGCATTAAAAACAAACATTCTTTTTGCCCCAACCAATGATACGAGAATATCAGAGATTAGTTAATCCAAGGATACCCTCTCAGTATTAACTACGCGCTGTTGAGTTAGGTAGTAATGAGCGGTGGAGTCGTCGACATAAGGGTAAAAAGATGTTATAGTGACGGAGAGTTGGAAATTATTAAAAAAAAAAAACAGTAGAAAAAGAATATGGAAAGAAAAGAAACCAATGGAAGACCATAATTAATAAATTTAATGGATGAACGGCGGTGGTCTAAAATAGCGGTTATAGAAAGACCGGAAAGGAAATCACAGAGAAGGATAGATGAAGAAATAGTGAGGTTTATAAGCCAAAGCTTTGTGCCAGACTCTATCGAAAGTTTCGATATGTCTAGCACCACAGCAAAAGTTTCGCCGAAATGCCGAAGAGGAGAGAACCAAGACCAGAATGGAAAGAAAATCACCAGGCGAGCGTCCCTTGCCGAAGTCAAACTGGTTATAAGATTTACGATGTTTCCAAATCTTCATATTAAAACTTTTGGCCTGGTTTAGATTTTTCCCTATGGGATTTTTCAGTTTTAGCCCAAAACCGGAAATGATCATAATTTTCTTAATTTTCATCCAATTTACACCAAACGAAAAGCAAATTGCAGCTTTTTTGGATTCCTAAAACGTCGATTTCAGGTATTTTCTGTCTCTATTGATTTGCTTTGTATTTTCATTTAAAGAAAAACTACGTTTTTGACATTTTGGAGTTTACCCCCTTACAATTTTTGTCGAAACGATTTGAAACTTGAGTTATATGAGGATGGTGGGTCCATTATTAAAACAATTATTGTTCGATAATTTGATATTTGGCACCAAATCCCAGCAATGGTCGAACTCCTACCCAAACTAAAAATGGTTTTGAAAAATGAAAAACTATTTTTTTTTTTTTTAACCATCTGATCATTTTCAGTGCGAATATAGTTGGGGGAGATACGTATTTTTTATTTAGATCATTTCTTTTTGTATACGAGTCAAAAAAAAAAAAAAAACTCCCCAACTATATAGGCCCTGAAAATTGATATCAATTTAATGAGTAGAAAAAAATTATCGCAATTTTTCACTTGTAAATAAAATAAAATAAATAAAAAAAAAAAATTAAAAAGTGAAAAATTGCGATTTTGAGGAATAGCACGAGAATAGTTTGAAGTGGAATTAGAAGCAAAGGACTGAGCAAAAAGCTCTCAGCTTTAACAGAAAGTAAGAAAACAGTGTATTGCCGGCAGAAAAAAAACAAGAGAAAAAGGATAAATAAATTACATGATCTGCACAATCTAAAAGACACCTCCAACTGAAACAGTAATCATTCAATCTGAAATCAAAAAAGTACGACCGCTGGTTCCGATCAGGTAGTTAGCTAGCAGCACGAACGTGACAAAAAAAGTTTCCTTATTAACAAAGAAAACTTGAAGAGATAGAACATGATAGAGATTAAAAGATGATAGGATTACCCAAAAGTTGAAAAGAGTTTTTAACACGAAGGAGAAGGATTAGAAATTAAGAAAAAAATCTCAAATATTAAATTTATGTTATTCAAGACGATCAAGGATATGGGCAGAAACTGCACAATCCTCTCAAGATTATTCTCAACAAAGAAATGGTAAACGAATTCTTCAGCTGTATCTTCAGAACTAGAATAAAGCCACTGGTTGGTTTGAACATTGAAATCACCCAAAATAATGATTTCAGACACAAGAGAAGGGAATGTATTTTATATGGGATTTTAGACTTGAACGTAGGATAGGCAGTTGAATTGTTGATAAATAGATAGAACAGATGAATTTAGTTGTGGATTCCCATGAAGGTTATATAAGCCATAAAAGAGAAAATTCCGATAGCTCAAAATTAGAAACAAGAAAACTGACAATATCGTTGCGTACAAGTGGTGTAAAACAGAAGAGATACTATCGTTACGTTCAAGCGTGCAACATCTCTTTCTCTGGCTGAAAATTGAGATAGAAACAGTAAGTTTGAACAAAGTGGCATTAGATATCGGAGCACCCAGACACCTGAGTGTTGGCTAAGAGCAAGATATGAGGTGTCTAAGAGAAGAAGATGTGTTCAACAGAGTGGAGAATTTAGAATGGAGACAAAGAATCTTGCGGAAATTAATGAAGAGGATCGTGTACAAGGGTAAGTCGGAAGTGTCTTGGCGACAACAACCCCATCACCAACTCCTACTTGATGATATACGTCTGACTGCCATTTTTTTCAACAAAAAAAATTGCAAAGAAGAGTGTATTTATGTGACAGTGTGTGTAGTTTGTGAATAGGGAGGTGCACACTGAATAAGATTAAAGATATTTCTGTGTAGGAATGAACGGAAATGAGGCGCGAAAAGGACGAACCATTGAGCATCAGAGTGCAGTGTCACAGACCCAAACACGCTACAGTCAAATAGTAGAAAAATGGGAGCAATTAGCGTGAAGTTTGACACTATCTAAGGCACTCACGGTGTACTTATATACTCGATAGCGCGGTATGTTGAGTGCCTATACTTAATGATAGAGTTAATAAAACATTCGTATAACAAACAATGTTGGTGTCCTTATATAAAATATATAATGTTTCCTTCCGGATTATGTATAGTTAATATCTATTTTAAATTCAAATGGATCAACTGAATCTATTCACAAAAAAAATAAAATAAAAAGATAAACAAAATAAAAATAAATAATAATTAAAATTAATTTAATAGTTAATGTGAAGGTAAAGCAACTAACTCTCGTGAAACTAATATTTAAAAATTAAGAAAAATTAATTAATACTAAAAAGAGGTTCAGGATATTCCTATTTTAACTATTTTTGGTACTCTTTATGGATGTTTATGAGGTTACTACTTATCTTAGTCTGGTTTTTACATACCATATATAGGCAGGAGAGATCTTCAGTAAATTACCCAGTGTAGAAGCAGATATCTAGTGTTATAATTTGTGGAGGAGAGTCCATGTTTGCTTTTAATTGTCTTTTAGAGGTGCATACTCTATTCCAGTGCCTCGCCCTCTTCTCTGCACACTCCATCCATGTCTCCTGTGTGGGACTATTTGTCTATTTTTGGCTCTTATTCTTATTTGAGTGCTAGATTAGTGAACTCTAACTAATTAGATTAACTTCCAATATTTAAATTTATTAAAGTCATTACTATAATAGTTGCTATTTTACATTTTTGTATAGTAGCATTATATTTATTATTCATATAATAAATTACTTTTGTAACTTGTAGTTGTTATTAGTTTGGTATTTGAATTTGTTTATGTCGCTGTTTAGTTATTATTATTTCTATTTTTATTTATTTTAGTACTTTGTATTTTACATTATCTAATATTTTGTTTATATTATTGCATGTTTTTTTGTTGTTGTTGTTGTGTTTGAAATGTTGTTGTTGTTCTGTTTGAAATAGTTTGTTGTTTTATAGTTTTTTTATTTATTTTGTATTAGTTTTGTTTATATCGTTGTTGTTGTTGTTGTTGTTGTTTATCTGTTTTTTTTTTGTTTTAGTTTAGGTTATGTTTGTTTTATTGAATTTACTAAGGTCTATATTTATTATAGTTTAGCCATATTTTATTTATGATTAAATATAAATTACAAATTTTTTTATCAAGTTATAAATAATGAAATATATAAACGTTTGATTTATACAAACATTCTCTCTCTATAAATTTTATTCGAGTATGGGTCTAAGGATGGGTTATAGCGTTTAATTAGCAGCCCGATCCTTAGTCCGAGAGGCCAGTTCCATTGAAGACTAGACACACGAGGAAAATAGGGTACTATCGCTATCATGCCATAGGACCTTAATGCCCCCTAACTGACGCCAATACTGTGCAAATGCCTGACAATGACTTCAAAGTATCCCTGACTTACATCCTTATGAGGATAGCCAGTACACCGTTCATATATGATACGATCAGTCTTGCAGAGTAACTGTGATCCATGTCTAGTAGTAAAGTCATGACCTAGCATTGCCGGGGATCGGAGTGTCGAACTCATTGCAGCTTGTACAATGATTTACTTTTACCCTGGAAGGTGCCTCATCTGAGAGGATCCGCCTCTTTCTAAAGATACAATATGCTACATTAGTGCGTGTGTCTAATGACTGTATGAGTCGTGGTTAAGGTTTATTGATTTTTATTTTCTCACTTCACTCTTTGTGCACTATAAGTTATATTACTCTATTATTATTAATTATTATTCATGACAAAGGTCTTATGTCATGCACGATTGGGCTACATATGAAAGGTAGGATTGTGTTGTCTCACTAGTTTATTTATTGTAAGGGGATACCAATGCTGCAAGACGACCAAGGAACCTTAGTATTTAATTAATTTAATTGATATGGCATTATAACCATGAAAGAGGTTACTCTAAATATGTGTCTCTATTATTCATTTTATGTTGTTTTTGGATCTTTATATATTTTTTGTTCATATACACTTATAATCAATAAAATACAGCGATGTCTTAAGGAAGATAAAATTTATTATTTGGAACACACTGTGAGGAAAGACTGCGCTGAAAAAATAATTATGTATATTTTGATAATGGTAAGATATATTGCCCAATAGTATTAATACAAAGTTTAATCTAGAAAAGCATAAGATTAAGCATCATATTCCCCTATTTTACTAGGAAGTAACTTGTTGTGAAGGTAAAGGAAATAACTGGAAAATATATAGTGTTGATAAAATCTATAAAAGACATAGAGATGATACTTCACCTTCCCTCTCCCACTAATCACGCAAAAGATTTTATCTTTTTTTTTTCCACAATTTTGAAAATTCTATAAAATGGAATACATCAATTTTTGGAATTTAAGTCGGCAAATAGGCCAATAAATCGGAAATATAATACGATTGAAATCAACGGGAGTATATTCGGAATATTGTGAATGATATGACATAAATGTTTTTTGTTAATATAATTATCAAGATTTTTTCTCTGTTGTGGAAAATATCGAAGAGAGTGTTATCGATTATCGAGAGCTTTTCTATTATTTTAAATCTTGTATTACCAATAAATCTTTTTATGAATAAACTATTAATATCATTACATTCCTTTTGTACTATAATAATACAATAATTATTATAATTTTGTTCACCTTTTAAGTCTTTAACTTAACCAACTCGTAAGAGTTAGTGCTTGTTAGTATTGTTATTCATTTAAATTTAATTTAATTTTAATTTAATCACTTATTTAATTATTATATTATTAATTAAATTATTATATTACTTTTACACTTATTATTATTATATCTGCATTATTATATTTATTATTTATTTATATATTTATTTATTTATATTTAATTTCATCATTCTATTTATTATTATATGTTATCTCAGTTATCTAAACATATATCACAAACATGAAACATTATTAATCCACATCTCACTAATAACTATTAAATATATCTATACTCAATCATCTACAATAATTATAGACCACTTGCATATATCTTACCTGTTTGTTGAGGACTCGTAATATCCTTCGCAGATCTTCCACGACCTACCTCAGGCAATACATATATCAGGTTATTATAATACTTCCTTTACTCTGTCGCCCATTTGCCCCGCCCCACTAGCATGTGTATCTTTCCTGCATCACATTTTCATCTATGATGGACTTGATCTGTGCATCGGCTCAACAGAATGTCAGAGCCCAGTGTCATGTTTTTATTTATCCCTTCTTGGTTTATCGTTTGAAGCCGTACAGATCCTCGGAATACTGTTCTCCGGGGTTAAACTGAGGATGTAGGTAACGATTGTTTGAGTTGTGTACGACATAATGTCCTTCTGCCACTCCTAAGATGGTTATATTAATTCGAGGTATATCTCGGTTTTTATTTGTATTCATGGTTATTTCCTCTCACATCCTTCTCATTTGTACAGAATTCCGGCTCTTGGCTATTATTCGAATCTACTCTCTGCTATACTCTCTTAGGGTATTTGTCTCTGGTACTAATACACAGCTGACCTGATACGTTATTGCAATTGACACTATTCATTTTTTTATTTTTATATTCTTTTACCATGTTTATAATTATCTACATTATGGGCGATTTCTACTATTTTATTTCACTTATCCGATTTGTCAATATGTTAATCTGAGAGACTAGTCCTCTTATATCCTACTGTGTTTTTTGTGTTTTTAAAACTATTATTATGCATTTTATTTTGCTGTGCACCTCTCTTGTTCCGCAACCATCTGCGTGTATTCACCTTTTTTGACTTTTTAAACGTGTATACGGAAAAATTGTTTGTCGTTTATCTTTGATGAAGACTAGACTAAAGCACGTGTGTAGTATTATTAATTGTCGAGTCATGCGTTTGAATAGGTTACGCTAGTGAAAGTGAATACTTTAAATATAACGCAAATTCGCTCTTTCTGGTTTAAGACGCATTTTTCGTCTACTTACACACAATGGTATATATCATGGCAGGGTCACTGCTGATTATATCACTTCTGTACCTCGTGACGATACACACGACTTGCATAAGCTACACACAAACTCTTTGTTTACGCGCTCAAATTTTAGAATGAGTTTGAGCACAGCACCTTCGTCAGATTAGGATTTTTATTCTTATTATCTCATTTATTGAATTCTACCTTTTTTTTATTATATCATTTGTTTTTTTTATAAGAATTAAAATTAAATTGGCACTCGCTTGGTAAACCTCACGGCCCAGTTGCATTATTCGCTCTCGTGTATTAATATAATAGTATATATTCTATTTAGTGTGTAGCTCTTACAGGACAATGTGAGAATCAATATTATACTAATCGGATAATGTGAACTCATAATAACCAATTAAATTACTTACATGACAAATTTATTTTTTCTCATCTGTGTTGCTTTGTATTTTACTTTAGTGGATTTGTTTATGTATTAATTCATATACCCACTATCTATAATCAAACGTTTAGCTAGATTATTGCAATGCGACTAATTATGGTTATACCGGTTATATTACAAGCTCAATTCTTCAGGATCTCTATTATACTGTGACTATTATTGTGTATCTAGTTGTTTACTTTTTTTTTTATTTACTAAGGTATTTCGCTTCTATATATGTGCATCGCGGGTAATAACGCGACTATTTGTATAATAATTAAGTCAGAATTTTATATAAAACTAAGTAGAAAATTATATTATGGTTTCAGCAAATATATAAGATTTTTATCTTTTTTTGTATATATATATACGTAAAATTTATAAATTTTAAATATAATTTATAGATGACTAAAAAATTGATTGAATAAGCACTAACGTTCTTTGTATAAAACAAATAATAATAATCTTTTATAAGTTTAATAAATTCCATAAGTGATAATACTAATCATAGCTACGTCGGTTGGTTTGGAAAGTTGTTTGAAATATGTTTCTAAGCTCAATTTAGTACATAATATGATTTTAATTAAGATTACTTATTAGGGAGTGCTAAGATTTGGTGAATACTATACGAAGAGTTCTCTTAGAAGTAATTGATTATCTAAAATAATTATGTAAATCCATATAACATAGGAATGAAGAAAGAAAAGTTCATGAAGTAGTTAGGAGTTCTATTTAGATTGTGGGATATATATGAGAATGAATAGGATGAGGTATATGCAGGCGCGTTAATACCTCAACTCAAGTAGATCCGTTGTATGTATATCTGCTAGTATATTTATTTTGTCATTATTATTGTTTTGTTTCTCGAAAATAATGATAACTTAGGAGTGTGATAAATTTTTTTGCAATAAAGTTTTCATATAAAGCTTTTAAATTATCAATACGTAATATTTTTAAAGTAGAGAAATTTATCAAAGTGGATTTAAAGTGTATAATAATTTGTGATGATAAGTAGTAATGATAGGTGTTGAATTTTTGTGTTTTAATGGCAATCTTCACCGTGTGCATAATTTTTTGTTTGTTAACTGTTAGATAAAGGTGAGTATCTTACGGAGAGTCTCTATGGGAGATTTATTAGTTGGATGGTATGAAATCACAATTAGTCGCTGTTAATAATTATAATGCAGTTATAAGTAATTAGAAAGATAAAAAAATATTTTGAGTTGTTGTACATCGTGTAAAGTTCGTTTAGCGCCTATCAGTCTATCCTTTGAGGGACTAATAATATTCCGCAAAATTATGTGGTTGTAATTTGTTTAACGCTTATCACTCTCGAGATTATTTCATGACGTGAGGTATGTTAGGTGCCACTTAATGGGTTATGATCGTGTGTTATACTCCGCATAATATACGTTCTAAAAGTTCAGGTTTATGTTTGTTAGCCTTTAATTAATGTAAACTAATTTTGATCTCGATGGCCTCACGGATATGCATCTATATTGCGTGGGTCAGGTCTGTAATGAGCAATAGTTTCAGACACCAATAAGGTTGACTGATTACTAATTTTTGTTAAAAATATAGAAATACATCTACACGCAACATGTTAATCACGTATCCTGTTACTAAATTTGCACTAGTGACTACGACCTTATGCTTTTATGACCCAAAACGTGTGATATTCACTGGTTACGAGCTCGACTTCTTTTACCTCAAATTGATATGAAGTGGTATCTCCTCTTTTATTGTTTTGTATGAGCGCGTCGCCCCCTGCCCGGTTAGTGTGGAAGTGTTGTTGACTTCGGTTTAGCTGACGTTTGGCATTTGATAATTTATTCTCCTGTGTCGCTTAAGTTAAATGGCCTACGGTTTGTTGTTGTAGCACTTGATATTGCTTAGTTCAGTGTTGGATTAGGTTATTATGAGTTTTAAGTACTTTTATTAATGTTATATAGAGTTTTGTTTGTGCTTGTAATAGTATCTTCTTTTATAAATTATCTTGCTTTTTGTATTCGGTTATTATTATGTAAACGAACTTTAGTTGTCTGTGATTTATGTTAGTAGTAGTTTCCGTGACTCCTGTCAACCAATTAGGTAAGCGTGACTCTTGAAATAAGCGGAGCTTGAAATTAGATGTTAGGAAATCAATTGTTGGATTAGGACTCAATTATGGATTCTTAGCGTTTCACTGTGGAGAGGTCACCGGTAGGGTGGGGTGGGGTGGTTTGATTGCCCTGATACTGTTATGTTTACTATAGATGTATAACTGCATTTACAGGCGTCATTTGTAAATTGGGGACTAATCTGCAAAAAATTTCTTAGAGTTATACAAATAAATGAAAATACAATTTTAGTTAAAACAATCTTTTTAAAACAGTAAAAACGTGCCTTTTATTTTTATTTTCACAAATATGAAACATAAAAATTTTAAAAAAGATAGTCCTTATTAATTTTTTTTTTGAATTAGTGTTTAAGGAGGTAATATGTAAATAATAACTAAATAAAACTAAAATAAATAAATATAAATAACTAACTTTAATGGCAAAATATTTGAAATTATTATATTAATAAGAGAAATAGAAATAATAAAAGAAAAATACATAACAAAACCAAAATGTTTATTTAAACATAAATGAAGAAATGTAAATGTCTTCCAGCGAAACGTTTTAGAAAATGTTACACATCTGCTTGACATCATAGAAATATACAGCTCATTGTGATCAGTAAAATTATGGATCAAAATTGAGTCTAAATGTATTAAGTAAAAGTGTCTATAATTATTTTGTG
>JABUQX010054598.1:7500-15000 GCA_015478945.1 Trachelipus rathkii
GAGTTTGACCGAAGAAAGAAGAAAGGTGCATAACAGGGCTGAATGGTGGTGTTTTGTTAGGGGGTATAGTTGATGAACTATATATAGGTATATAGGGATGAACCCTATACTGACGAGATACCACAGTGATGCTCCGTCGCTGTCTTGTGAAGCCTCAGGGTGGGTTTTTCCGATTACGACGATTTCTCACTGGGGGTATAAAGGAGACGGTAGAAGGATGGGGCTTTCTTTTCGACTTGCGTCATGTTCTTCTACTACTTTTCTGTTCCGGTGTATGGTACGCACCTCATCCCCCCAATATGTGGATAACAGGAAGATAATTGTAATATATATATATATATATATATATATATATATATATATATATATATATATATATATATATATATATATATATATATATATATATATATATATATTATATATATATATATATATATAATATTCAAATATATATATTTTTGAAGGAAAGTAAAATAATTATTATTGAAATGGGGAGGATATATATATATATATATATATATATATATATATATATATATATATATATATATATATATATATATATATATATATATATATATATATATATATATATATATATATATATATATATATATATATATATATATATATATATATATACAGGGTGGGCCATAAGTAACAGTACATAGGGTTTGTTTTATGTTTTTATATTTTATATTTCGGATAACTTTAAAAGATGCTTTTTATGAAAGAGCAAAGAATTGAAATCGTGCTAACGGCCGGGTTAGCAAGCGATTGCCAGGTTGCAACGGAATATAACGAAAAACATGAAACAAACATAACACACGGCAATGTGGCAAAGCTTATTAAAACGTTTCAAAGGACTGGAAGTGTTGCAGATCAACAGAGAACTGGTAGAAGACGTACAACCACTATTGAAGGCACAATGGGGACAATACGATACAACGCTTTCACGGAGTCCCTGAAAATGTACACAACGGTTGTCTAGTTCTAGTGGAAGTGGTGTTAGCAGATCAAGTATCAGGCGCATTTTGAAAGCAAATAGATTGCATCCTTACAAATTCCATATTGAACAGTATCTGTATGAAGACCAACCTGATAGACAAATGAAATTCTATGAATGGGCATTAAGCAGATTGAAAGAGAATGCCAACATTTTATCTAAGGTCTTGTTTACCGATGAAGCAAATTTATACGTCAATGGATAGATTAACCTACGATATTTTAATAATGCTAACCTTCACTTGATAACTCCGGCAAAGATGCAACGTGATGGTAATTGATAATGTGGGCTGGGTCATGGGGTGACAGAATTATTGGATCATTTTCCGCCAGAAGAACTGAATATCTTCACATGTTTCAAGAAACGATTTTCCCGTTCTTGCTAAACCAGGACGGTGACTTCCCAATTTACTTCCAACAAGATGGGGCTCCATCCCATTATGGTATTAATGCGCATCAGTTGCTGGATCAACAGTTTCCGGATTATTGGACTGGCCTACGTGGTCCTTTGGAGTGGCCTTATAGGGCTCCCAGATCTCCCACCGCTCTTGATTTTTTTTCTTTGTGGGCACCTGAAGGCTCTTGTGTAGCAGGAAAAGATAAGAGACATAGATCATCTTGAGAAAAGTGTTGTGCCATTGTTCGATCACAGTGGCGGACAAGTATTCAGATCTGTTTTGAAAACAAGGCAACTCTGTGGAGAATATTATATAAATATAAGTTTTTCATAAAACACTTTGAATTCCCCCTACCTATGGTTGCCTTTGGCCCACCCTATATATATATATATATATATATATATATATATATATATATATATATATATATCCCTATATATATATATATATATATATATATATATATATATATATATATATATATATATATATAAATAATTTAGGCTTTATGTGCATTAGTAATTATAAAATTCAGAATGGTATGTATGTAAACGTGGCGTTTGTTATTTATATGTTTGGCAATGAGTATTGGTGACGTTCTTCTCCGATAGATTCTAAATATTAATCTCAATAATCTCTCTCTCTCTCTCTCTATATATATATATATATATATATATATATATATATATATATATATATATATATATATATATATATATATATATATATATATATATATATATATATATATATATATATATATATATATATATATATACATATATATATATATATATATAGCATAGATATATAGGTTATATATATATATATGTTATTATATATATATATATATATATTATATATATATTATATATATATAGTATTACATATTATTATTGTTATTATTATATTATGCTATATACATATGTATTATTATTATTAGCTCTTTATTATTATTATATATATATATATAAAAATATAGATATATATATATATAAAGATAAATATATATATATATATATATATATATATATATATATTTATTACAGTATTCTTATTGTTGTGAGGATACAAATATATATTATATAAACATATCGTTCTTATATTATATATATTATTATTATATATTATTATTATTATTATTATTATTATATTATTATATTGTTACATATTATTATTATATTATTAAGATATTATTAAGATATATATATTAATATTATATATTAATATTATATATATATTATATATATAGCATATTATTATATATATTATTATATTTATATATATTAATATATTGTTATATATATATATATATATATATATACATATATATATATATATATTTGTAATAGATAGATAATAGATATTTATATGTCATATATATACATATATCCTGGTATATATATATATATATATATATATATATATATATATATATATATATATATATATATATATATATATATATATATATATATATATATATATATATATATATATATATATATATATATATATATATATTTTCTTCTTCTTTTTTTCCGTTTCTCATTCATTTTCATTTTTCACCTTTTTATATCTCTTTATCACTATTTTTTTCCGTTTCTTTTCACTCTTTTTCTCTCTTTTTCTATTTCTGTCATACCTTTAAATTTTTCCCATTTTTCTCTTGTTTCCATATATTTCCCTTTTTGTGTCTGTCTGTCTCTTTCTTTCTTTCATTTATTTGTTTCCTATTTTTTTCTCTTATATTTTCATTTATTATTTGTTTTCTCTCTCTCTCTCTCTCTCTCTCTCTCTCTCTCTCTCTCTCTCTCTCTCTCTCTCTCTCTCTCTCTCTCTCTCTTTCCACACCCCTTTGAGCTTTGAAAGTTATATTATTCATAATTCACACTTATTATTATGTATAATGAAAGACCTTTAGAGAGTATTGTGTTGTTGTATTAGATATTTGTAGCCTAAATCGTGTATTGTTTTAGAATTGTGTACAGTATTGTAGATTGAACGTTGTAATTTTATATTTTCCTATCGCATTGTTGTTTTTACCATTACGGTTCTCGTAGTAATTGAGCAATCCCTTCGCAATAATAATAATTAATAATAATAATAATAATAATAATAATAATAATAATAATAATAATAATAATAATAATAATAATAATAATAATAATAATAATAATAATATAATAATAAAATAAAATTGAAATATACTAATGTAAATTAATAGCCCAAATAATAATCAAATAAATGAAAAATAATAAATACATATTAATATATAAAAATAAATAATTAATAATTAGTAATTAATAATAATAATAATACATATAACTACTAAAAAATAATAATAATAATATAATAATAATTTTAATGTTAAACCAATATTTGTACAATTATAATTAAATAATAATTATTATAATAATAATGATAATAATGATAATAATAATAATAGCTAAATAATAATAATAATAATAATAATAATAATAATAATAAACATATAATATTCGAAATAAAATAATGAAAAAAACTTTAATCCTAATATAATAAAATTTAATATAATAATAATAATAATAATAATAAATAATAATAATAAAATAATAAATAATAATAATAAAATAATATTTTTATATATTAATTAGTACAATTACCAATGCAAGTTCAGAAAATCATTTAGAATAGGGAAAATTAGTTTTTCTTTATAAAATTCAGAAAATTAGATTATAACCCATGTTCAAATTTTTCTGTCATGGGCATCAACTGTAATTTTCCTATTTTCTCTATACCTGGGAAAGTATGAAAAATGTTTAGATTTCTCCTACACTTTTATATTATGACCATGGATATTGATAATTTCACAAGTCACCATTACCCTATTTGACAATTGATTAATATAAATAATTTTTTCGGTTGCATTCAAAGTAGAAAATTTGATATATAACTCAAACAGTAGCATTTATTTACTCTTCAGTTCATACAACTAGATGACCTCAAAATATTTAGTTGAGAATTGTTTTGATTTACGCTTATACGGTACAGTGCTTTCAGAATCAAACCCATCCAAATATAATCTCCAATTCATTATTTCGTATATCTATCCCTTGGTTACGGCGTGTCTAAAAGTACTTCCTGGGTTGAATCGTCCCATGATCCTTGAGTACGCTCCATTTCTCCTTAAATTAGAAATTATTAGCATCAGATGATATGGACTTAAGGACATCCTGCGCCATATTTGCGTATGTTCCTACCAGCCTCAACAAAGCTCATTACTAGTTTTCGCTTGTGATTCTCAAGGAAGCACGAATCCACTACAACAAAGCTGTTCCAAGCTGCTTTTTCTGGTACTAATGAGTTCTTCGGAATTCTATGCCCCGAAGACCGGCTGACCTTTGCCTCAGATGTTTACTGAAGAAGCATTGCAAGTAGATGAAGCTGAAAACTCTTATCTAGAGCTATAACAAACTTTCATAGCCTCAATTTTATGTGTTTGTTGGAGAAACAAATATATTCTGGGTCCAGCAGAGGCTCCCATTTGATATTTCTTACTTCCCTACAACTGAAACTCGGTCAGCGTGTAATCACGCCACTTGGTTGGTTTCGCCAGCCTGCGCTCCCAGAACAGGTAGGGAACTTGCAATAAATGCGGCCTTGGAAGATAAATCAGGAGGCCACCTTTTGAAAATCTCCGATGACTTCCCAATTGTAAGTGTTCTTTCCTATTCAATACACTTAGAAAGCTTCAGCTTGCGTGTTTAATCTGTGAGCTGCACCGAGGTAACTAAGAAAGAATTGTATACATGTTCCCGCTATATGTACGAACAGCTTTGAGACATTTCATGAGCTATCAATGAAGAGACACCTCTCGCACGAGGTGGTTACAGGCAATTCCAAGTGCCTGAAACAAACCTGTCGCCATAGTGTAGGAAAAAGCAAAAAACCCATATTGATGAACACAATCTTGAAAAAGACAGTGTGACGTTTTCTTTGACTTGCGACTTTCACACTTTCATGTAACAATTCCACTGTTTGAGATCTCGGTGTCAAAAGCTCGGCATTAGAACTTTGTGCAGACCAGAAGCTTCCTGATCAATCCGTATCGTCTTCTTGGTTTTGGAAAATAGTGTGTCTCTCCTCATGCTACACGTATATATCGAGCATCAACATTTCATCCTTATGATTTGCGCTTTCCTTCTGAAGATTGGCTTTCCCTTTGAAAGGGTACAGGGAGCTAGAGAGTTTTGCACTTGGGCAATGATGACGGTAAGGTTGATACTATATTGAAGGGCTTTTTTGCCAGCTCGACTCTTGGACGGGTCCACCAAACAGAAGAGCAATACTGGATGTCATTGATCTCTCCAAATTCGTGGGATTGCGAATTTAGGCTTTATTTTCCCTTCCTTGTACCAACCTCGAAGACATTCTTTGTTAACCAATCATATGAAAGTAAATTTACTTACATAAATTCAAACTTCACTTAAAGATTCCATAGCTATCAATTACATATTTATAAAACTATACATATATATAATTATATTTATAGTATAATCATATATATATATATATATAATAATATATACTATATATATAATTATATACTGTTAATAATTATATATATATATATATAATATACTATATTATATATATATTATGTATATAATTTATATATAATAGATATTTATATATATATATTATATTATATAGTATATAATATATAATATATATATATAATATATATTTAACTGTATTATAATAATATTATAGAATATATATATATATATAAATTATATAATCATATTATATATATATATATTATATAATAATATAATATATATTTATTATATTCGATCTATATATTCTTTGCAAAAGTTTCGCAGTAATGAGGTGCCATCGCTTGAATTGTTCCGCTACACGAATGTCGAAAATTATGAATATGCCTTATAAGCCTCGCACATTTTAACAGCAGATAGTAGTTACAGGTACTTTTTGTCGTGTCTTTCATAAATTCACCGCAGACATAACAAAATGCGTCTGGCAGATATTTGCAACCTCTTGATGCCATCTGTGCTGATATGCATCCTATCAAAACAGCAATCTCCACTTGAAACAGCTACTAAAGAGACTGATGAACTAATCAAACTAACA
Source organism: Trachelipus rathkii (assembly GCA_015478945.1). Taxonomy (NCBI): domain Eukaryota; kingdom Metazoa; phylum Arthropoda; class Malacostraca; order Isopoda; family Trachelipodidae; genus Trachelipus; species Trachelipus rathkii. The sequence continues at coordinate 14,043 of JABUQX010054598.1, forward strand.
TATATTGATACTTGTGCTTACGTTCTCTGTATTTATTTCGTCATCTAAGTTTACAGAACATTCAAAAAAATAAAAATATGTCGTGTATTTAAAAAATAATTATTCTTCTCTGAATGCAAATAGATGCAGTATTGACATCAAGTCAACTAATTTGAACAGAAAAATAATAATATCTTCTTTTTACTCTACTCAGAAGTAATTAGGAAATCCTTTCAAACAAGACAAAAAAATCTTTTTTTTTTACAGTGAATTATTAAAAAATAGCATTATACGCTATATAGAACAATTCACATTAGGTAATAATATATAATTTCTGAAAAGGAGTTACTAATGCAACAAGGTTTTGTGTTATCTAAGCTATTTTAAGTTTTCCTTAATAGTTTCTGGTAATCTAGAACTAAGGATTATATATATATATATATATTATATATATATATATACTATATATGGATATATATTATATATATATATATATATATTATATATACTATATATATAATATATATATATATATATATATATACTATATAATCTATATATTCAACATATATATTATATACTATTTACTATTATATTAATAATATATAATATATATATATAATAATTATTATATATATATATAATATATATATAATAATATTTATATATAATATATATATATATTATAATAATATATTATAAATATATATTATTTATTAATATATATATATAGTTAGTATATAATATTATATTTATATAATAATATAATATAATATTATAATAGTATATTATATATATATGATATTATATATATATACATATATATTATATAATATTATATTATATATATATATATATATATATAATACTATATATATAAATATAATATATATAACTATATATATATATATAATAATAATATTGATCTATTAATATTATTATTATTGATTATTATTATTTTATTAATTATTATTATTAT
>JABUQX010054598.1:20000-23259 GCA_015478945.1 Trachelipus rathkii
ATTATTATTTTTATGGTTGTTGAAAGTTTTTATTAATATATTTATTTATATTTTGGAATTATTTTAAATTTAATATTGAATATTATGATTTGGTTTATTTTTATTTATTATTTTCCCTTTTACAAAAAAGAAATAAATATTTATAAGTTATGAGAAAAAATTTTTCCCCCCCCCCCCCCGGGGCCCCCCCTCACCCCCCCCCAATTTGTTTTTGTGAGTAGGTGAGGGGGGTATTATGTATATATTATTATATTATATTATTATTTATTATATAATTTTTGTATTTTATTTTATTTTATATATATTATATTTATTTTATTTATTTATATATCAAAAAATAAATTAATAAAACAAAAAAAATATTATTATTGGGTTTATTTTATAATAAAATTAGCTTAATCTAAAAACACACACACAGAGAGAAAATTTTTTTATTTTTTGTAATTTAAGAATAAAATTTTTAAAATAAATAACTAAAATCACTCCTCACCAAATATATACTATTTTGAGTGGATGACAAATGATTATATAGGTATAGTATAGAGGTATATGCGGTAGTTTTTTTATTTTTATTTATTTTTTTTTTATTGGGGGGTTTATTGTGGGAGGAGTATTTATAGGGGGTTTTATTAATCATTACTAATATATATACTATTATGGTTATAATTTATTTTTTATTATTATTTTAATTATTAGTTATATTATTTTTTATATTATTATATATTATTTTTTATATTATTTTATATTTTTCTTAATTCTAAATACCCATATATATGAATAATATATATAGTAAATATATCGAATTCAAGCTATAGAGCTAGCACAAAAATATAAAAAAATAAGATATCTTGTCGATAATAGATTATTAAAATAAATATTTTAATCTATATAAAACCACATATAAAAATAAAAAATCATATTTTTTATTTATATTTTTAGTCAGCCCCTCGGTGCGCCAACTACCCTTTTATTATTATTATATATTATCATTTATTTGCTGAATTCATTTTTATAAATAGTTTTATTTTTATATATAAAAGAAAAAATTATTTTTTTTCTTAAATAAAAAATTTTTATATAATAATAAATAAAGTCAAGAAAAATAAAACTAATTTTAATTTTTCTTACCCTTAACCCATTGTTATTTTATTTTATTTATATTTATTTTATGTAACTTATTTATGTTTATTTTTATATTAAAACCCCTTTATTATATATTATATTGTTATGTGACAACCTTATATTTATTTTCTTTTAAATTTTATACATTAATTATAATACAAAATAATATTAAAATATATTAATATATATTATTATTATATTATAAATATAATATATAATAAATGTTTTTTTTTATTTATTTTTTATATTTATATATTTTTTTCTTATAGTTATATTTATATATATTAATATTTTTTTTATTTATTTTTTCTTTTTTTTCTTATCACTCATCCGCGATATTCATATCTATTGCATTCTATCACCTCATTCTCTTTCTCTTTCCCCTAGACTTGGGGTTTATTCGGCCAATGACTCGGAAGCAAGTAGCACTCTAGAAATCAGTAAAAGGGTGAAGGCAATTTATTGTTCGAACAGTCGAAAAGGAAAGCCAGCCTTACCTGCCCCCTTTATACCTTTAGTTTGAGAATCTCGTCGTTTTCATTCATGTATAAATCTCATCCTTAATGATCTTTTCTATCTGGGAAGTGAGACATGTGACGGATGCCTCAACTTACTCGGAAATATAACTACAACTAAAGGGAGTTTTGTGGTTATGGCCCTGGGGTGAAAGGAGCACCCAGACCTGCGTATCTACAACATTACCCTCCCTCATAATACCGCCGATTTTCTCACTCACTTATTATTGCACCTTTCCTTTCGGTGGCGGCCTCTTGCACATAAACTTCTACACAATATTATATCATTCAAGCTTCATCAGGTTTATCTTTTTTTTAGACCATCTTTTTTCCATCTTTTTTTCCTCTGGGTTCAGAAAAAGTGGAACAATTTTTCCAGTTACTCAGCCACTAAATAAAACAAATCCTGTTTATATATCTCCATAACCGACAATATACATTCCTCTATTTCTCACATTACCAAAAATAAAATGTATATTTTTTTCTCATTCTTCATCGTATGTTTTCATTTATTCCTAATTTTACTCCTCATCACTTACACTATTTCTCTTCTTAATTAAGAGTTACAATATACATCAATTTCCTACTACAAAATTAACTTTCTTCTATCATCTTTTAACTACGCTTCCTATAGTAATTGTTTTTCTTCTCATTTTCTGATAACTTGCTTCTTCCGAATATTACATATTCAGCAACAACCAATAAAATACAAATAAATAACAATAAAGATATAATTATAAATTATATTTAATATTAAGTCCCCCCAGAAAAAACCCCCCATCACTCCACAAAACTACCGGCTATACCCCCCTTTTCATTTAACACACGGTAACAACATTACTCTCAAATATATATCTATACCTATATATTTATATAATATCACCCCCAAAAATAATAATAAAATTATCTATAATAAAATAAATATAAATAAATCTATACCGGAAATATTTCCCCCCCCTTTACTCTATATTATAAGTAATTTTAATTGATTTCTTGAAAAATGAAATATAAAATAAAAAAAGAAAGGATTTTTTTTCTCCATTTATAAAAAAATAAATTAAATAATATATTAATATAATATAATAATAAAAAATAAATAAGAAAATTATTATGATAATAATTTTTATTCCCTTTACACGTGGGGCACCCACCTCACCCTCATCCCACTAATGTTTTTTTTCCCTACCTACCCCTATATATTATATAATTATATATATACTTTATCTACTCAGCCCTCCCCCCTCACTTTATTTTTTTGAGAGGGGTGGAGTGAGGGTTTATTTATTTTAAATAGGTAATTAATAAGAAAAATTTAAAATTATATTCTTATTATTTGTCAAACAATAATAATAATTCAATTTTCCATTTTAAAATAAAATAATTTTTTTTTTTTTAATAGGGAAAAAAAAAAAATGTCAAATAAATAAAATATACTATTTTATATATTTTTTTTTTTTTTAAAAATTGAATTCAAATAAAATAATTATTAAATGTACATTTTAATATTATAATTATTATTATCTCCAGCCACTGTATACCTACTCAAAAAAAAAAAATATAATATTTTTCCCCTACCCTATACCTCCCCCCCTTTATTTTTTATATATATATATATTATAATT
>JABUQX010054599.1:0-7500 GCA_015478945.1 Trachelipus rathkii
TGACTGGAAAGAGTATCTTGGAGTGAAATTTTCTTCTGATTCAATAATTTGATCTGACTTTATCTGACTGAAGAGCATCTCAAAGGACGAGTTTATATATATTATCTTAGACTTATGCTAAAATTTTGCTCGAGCAAATCTTAGCATAGTACGAACATAAATTAAAATTTTTACAAAGTTAATGGAGTGCTACAAATATATATATATATATAGTATATATATATATATATATGTAGTATATAAGCAAGAGTTATATATATATATATATATATATATATATATATTAATATATATATATATATATATATATATATATATATATATATATATATGTATATATATATATATTATTATATATATATATATATATATATATATATATGTATATATATATATATATATATATATATATATATATATATATATATATATATATATATATATATATATATATATATATATATATATAGATAGATAGTACATAGTATATATATATATATATATATTAGTATATATAATACAATATGTATATATATATATATATTATATATATGTTACATACATATATATATATATATATATGATATATATATATATAGAGGTAGAGTAGCGCACTCGAAGCAACGGAAGTACCTCCCATTGAGCTAATGGTGTGTAGATAATTCCAATGACATTTCTGCACCCAATGGTTCGCCTTTCACTTTTGCTTTCATATACGCACTCCTCTTCCAAACATCATCTTACATACACTAAAGGGACAGTGGTAGTTGCGTTAGCTGTCAACTACCGCTTATCATTAGCTAGGTATGCTATTGCAGGCTTCGGACATGGTTGTAATCACCGTTAGCGACTATGTATCTTTCGACGAAATTGTATGAATCGTTTGAGTACATGGAATGTCAAAGGAATAAATGTCGAGGGGAAGAGGATAGAGATGATGGAAGTATTTAGAAAAGGTAAACTTGATTTGCTAGCAGTGACTGAAACAAAGATGAAAGGAACGATGAAGATGAGTGGTGTGGTATGAAATATGTGTGTGCTAGAGTGGAGAGGAATGAGAGGGGAAGAGATGGAGTTGCGATATTGATGAGTGACATGTGGCACGGAGCCATGGTTTATTTTGTTTTTGTTAGTACTAGAATTTTAATGGTTAAATTTAAATTTAAAAAGATCAAAGTATGTATGGTTGTAACATATGGTCATCTGAGGGTGATGTTGAGACAAGTATGAGGAAAGAGATAAGGAAGGAAGTGGGAAGAATATGAACATGGTAATAAGGAAAAGTATTTAAAACCGCTTGCGAATAAGTCAGTTGAATGTGAACAAGATGAAACTGAACAAATCTAGGCACAAATGAAGGAAATCTTTGTTAGTAGTGCAAGAGAAGCATCTGGGTGCTCTAAAGTAGGAAGTAAGAATGTTAACATTGAATAGTGGAATGAAGAGGTGATGCAAGCGGTTAAAAGTGAAAAGGAGTGTGGTTGAATGGGCTAAAAGCAAATGACGAGGTCTCGAAAAAAAGATGTTTGGAATTTTATGAGGAGGAAAAAAGAAAGACTAAAAGTTGAATACGGAGGGAAAAAATGAGGTAAATAAACAGTTTGGAAGAAGGATGAATGGGGACTTACAAGGGGAGAGGAAGGTTTTCTGGAAGGAATCGCGAAAGGTTAAGAATGAGAGTAAAGGGAATCTGCGTTGAATAATGAATAGGGATGATGCTTTCGTAACGAATGTGATGGATGTGAGAAGAGTGTTGAGGAAACACTTCGAAAATTTGGATTACAGTAATGAAGAGGTGATAGTGCATGTGTTTGAGTTTGATGGTGCAAAAAGAAAGAGGTGATTAGTTGGGAGGAGGTAATGGGTAACGTGAGAAGGTTGAAGAATGATGATAAATCCGCAGCCATAGATGAAATTACTGGTGAAATGATCAAGAATGTGAAACAAAGCGTGTAACAAAGTGTTTATGGAGTTTATAGTTCCGAGAGATTGGAGGAGAGCAGTAAATAGTATCCTTATATAAGGGTAAGGAGGTAAGGCTTATTAAGTGTTGCAGGAAAGATACATGTTAGTATTTTGGTTGAAAAAGTACGTCGAGTGACTGAAGGACTGATTGGTGAAGAACAAGATGCATTTAGAAGTGGCGGAGGATGTGTGGATCAAATTTTTACATCGAAACAAATGATTGAGAAAATGAGAGAGAAGAAGAATAAAGTGTACTTAAGTTTGATGAATTTGCAACAAGGGTAAAACAGGATTAATAAGGAAGCTTTGTGGCAGGTGCTAGTGATATATAGTGTTGGTGAAGTCTTCTGAATGAAATCAAATTTATGTATGACGATAGTGAATTATGTGTAGGAATAAATGTAGTCGAAAGTGATTGGTTAATATTAAAAGAGGATTGAGGCAGTAATGAGTTTTGTCTCCTTGGTTATTTAATTTGTAATATGGATGAGGTTATGAAAGAATTAAAGGTAGGGGTGGCAGGAGAAGGTGTTAGACTGATGGAGAGTGGTAGAGAGTGGAGGGAGCCCCGCTTATTGTATGTGGATGATTTGATTTTATGTGGAGAATCTGAAGAGAGTTTTAGAGAATTGGTAGAGGAGTTTTGCAGAGTGTGTATATGGAGAGGTTTGAAAGTATATGTAGATAAGAGTAAGGTTATGGTAGTGAATGAGGAGATTCCGCGGTGTGGTCATGTTAAATGGTGAGCAGCTGTAGCAAGTTTCTTTGTTTAAATATTTAGGATAAATGTTGGATGTAAAGGTAAAGGATGATGCAGAATGTAGTAGGAAAGTTGTGAAAGGTAGGAAGGTGGCTGGTGCAATTAAATCCTTGGTGGACATGAAGGGACTAAGTCTAATGTTAGATAGGGTTTTGCACGAGGGTATGTTGTAACTTGTGTTAATGTATTGTAGTGAAACCATGGTCTGGAATACGAGGTATTGATTTAAGGTACAAAGTGTTCAGATAGACAATCTTGGGGGGTGTTGGGTGTGATAACAATCGACAAAATGAGGTTTGAACGCATTAGGGAGTTGTGAGGTGTGATGAAGGGCGTAAATGAGAGAATTTAAGAGAATATATGGAGATGGTTTGGTCATATGGAAAAGATGGGTGATAGTAAGTTCGTTAAGAGGATGTGTAGTGGTGAGTGTGCTGGGAATCGACCGGATGGGAGACCGAAGAAAAAATGGATTGAGTCAGTAAAGAAATGTCTGAAGGAGAGGAATGTGAGTTTGGCAGAAGCGAGAAGAAAGTTTCATAACAGGAGTGAATGGCGGGGTTTCGTGGGGTGATATGGTTATGCGTTTTCCCAGCTAATGAACCCCACATTGACGAAATACCACCGTGAGTTTCCGTCACGGTCTCGTGAAACCTCAGGGTGGTTGTTTTCTGATTGTGATAATTTCTCACTGGGGATATAATAGGGCGGTAAAAGGTGGTCTCTCTTTTTGACTTGTGTCAGGTTCTTCTATTACTTTTCTGTTCCGGTGTATGCTACACACCTCACCCCTAATCTGTGATAGGAGGAAGATTATATATATATATATATATATATATATATATATATATATATATATATATATATATATATATATATATATATATATATATATGATCTTATTCATAAATAAAACTCAGGATCTTTCTTTAACGTTTTGACAACAAATCCATACTCTGTTGGCTCTTAATATCTCTACCCTCAATTTTTAGTCAAAAAGGTTGTTTTCCCTATCTGTGCAATGATGTTTGTTCTCATGTCTCTGATTTCGAAAATTTTGTGTCTCCGATTTCCGAAATTTCCACCTTACTGCTCAAAGTGTCCTGTCAATCTAGTACTAAATTTATCAATTCTGTATATCTGTCTCGTATCTCAACTGAGTGTCCTAAATTTTTGGACTACTTAAAAACTCCAAATTAGAACATATTCCATTTTCTTCATTTTTTTCTGAAATCATTATTCTTGAGGATCACAACGTTCACCACCGCTAATGGCTTTCATCTAATTCTCAAAATACAGCTGGTGAACCTGCTTACCAGGTTTTTCTTATCCAGAAAAACCTCGAACAGTTGTGCAGCTCCCTACTTGTCTACCTGATCGCCTTGGAGATGAACCCAACATTCTAGACCTTTCATAATCTCTAATCCATCTACTTATTTTGTTAAACTTTTTACTCTTCGGAATTAATCCAATCACCTTCTTATCACTATTTCCTGCTATATCTCTTCAAGTCTTCCGCAGGAAAAAAAACCGGTACCGCGAGGAATCGTTTTTGGCACTTCGATGCTGTTAACTTGTCCAAGAGTTCTGAGCTTATTTCCGAAATTTTTCTCTCTGGCATGGAGGAGTATATTTCTTAGGCTTTCCCTTCAACTAAACCTAGCAGATCTTGGTTTAACACTGTTTGTTCTCATGCTATTCGCCAATGGAACGCTGACTTAGGGAATTACCTTCGCCGTCAAATTCCAAGAAGTCTATGCAACTTATATTTGATTAAGGAATCGTACAAAATCTATTAAAACTTTTTTCTTCATAAAAAATGCAATAATCTCACTGGTTCCCCTATCTCACGTCCTTTCTGGCATTTTGCAAATATTTTAACTCAAGCTTTACCTTTTCATCTTTCTCTCCTCTAGTATTTTCCGACGGCACAATTGTCGTTTTACCTTCCCCTTAGGGGTGAACTCTTCTCTCAAACTTTTGTTTCTAATACCACCTTAGAAGATTCTTGAACTATTCCTCCTTCTTCACCTCTCTCCAACTCATTTATTCCTATTATTGTAATTTCTTCTAAAAATGTTATTTGTGTTCTCTCTGAGCTTAACAATACGAAGGTATATGGTCCTGATAGTATTTCTCCTGTGATTCTCATAACTTGTGCGTCTGAGCTTACCTGCCTTCTCAACCCTCTAACCATCGCCCTATCGCTTAAACCTCTATTATTTCGAAAGTTTTCGAATCTATTCTTAACAGAAAGATTTTGAAGCATCTCAATTCATCAAATCTTACCTCTGATAGTCAGTATGGTATTTCTAAGAAGCTCTTTACCAGCAAACTCCTTTTTATTCTTTCTGATTCTTGGTCTTCTTCCTTTCAGCATTTCGGTGAATCTTTCGTTCTGGCAGTAGAGATATCGCAAGCTTTCGATAGAGTCCGATACAAAGCTTTGATTTCTAAACTTGACTCTGTCCTTCTCTCTGTGACATTCTTTCTGATTTTCTTTCCGGTTGTTCTATGGCATTGTTATAGACGACCGCGTTCATTAGTTTAATCTATATATATTGGTGTTCCTCAGAGTTCTGTTTTATTCTCTCCTCAACTCTCTTTCTACTTTTCATTTATGATATTCTCTCTTTTACTTCATCACCTATCCACTCCTTTACCAACTCCTCCACTTTTCATTACTCCGTTCATTTTGATAGACTTTCCTCCCAACAACAATTAGATCACGCAAGGAAGACGGTATTGAAGCAACTAAAATCTTATCTTTCTCGCATTTTTAATTGTGGCATTGAGAACAAAGCTATTTTTTGTACCTCAATACCTCAGTTACTACATCTTTTTACTCGTAATAATCTTCCACATAACTATATTACATTTTTTCGAAAACACACAGCTCAAACCTTTGTCCATTCTTAATATTATTGGTGTTTCTTTTTACTTAATTTGAAGAAATCCTTTTCTTTGCTTTCTAAACAAGCTTCTAAAAGTAATGCTCTGATGCGCCTTCAGAATTTTTTTAAGATTCCCCAATTGCTTGCTCTTTATATAGATGAGCCGTTTGGCCCTTTATAGAGTATGCCTAACAAATGAAATCGTTTCTAGGTAGATTCTAGGGCTTTTTGTCTTATTAACTTTCCAGTTCCCTGCAACTCTCTCCATTCTCTACCCGTCAAATTGGTTTGTCACTCTTTTGATTCAATTGCTATTACAACGGACACTGTTGCTCTGAAATCTTCAATCACATATCTCCTCATTGAACTTGAAGGATATGTAATTCAGCATGGGTGTAGAATGGTAAGTACAGTGACTGCTTATTGGCGATCAAGCTTCTACTATCGCATTACTTATGCAGCTCGAACTGACATTGAAGGATTGTTGATTTGGGATCGCTAACTTGCGCTGCTATCTATAGTCGCGATAGTTCATTCAGCCAGGCTACTATGTCATGATTACTCGATGTATGTAGAATAGAAACCTGGAATTGATCACTACTGGACTAATTCTATTTTCCCAACTACCTTGACTTACACACTTAAAACAATATGTAATGGGACATTTTGGCTTTTAAACTGAATCTGCCTCTGGAACTCCCCAAAACTCTGGTGTAATTAAGTAAGTCTTTTGCCATTTGCCCAGCAGAATGTACTATGTTATACTATAATATATATATATATATATATATACCGCGTATCACGCTAAGGATATATCTAGTATACCCCTATTATATATTGAATATCGAATATTAAATAATCAGTATAGTATATGATATATAATGATATACCATATTAGTAGATATATAGGTTATATTAGTATAGTATATATATAATACGTGATAGTATAGTATTATTATATATATACTCACTATATATATATATAATGTTATAATATATTAGTATTATTGATATATATATATATTTAAATAATATATTATAATAATATAATATATATATGTGACATTAAGATACTATCAAGATAAATACTATATGACTTATATAGTATGATATGTATATATTATTATTATTGAATTATTATATATTATAATTATATTTATATATATATATATATAAGTAGTGTTATGAAATTATATATATTATAAATATTAATATATAGGTATATATATATATACTATATATAATATATAATAACTGAGTGCATAAGAAGAGCGCTGAATTAATATTGATATATAAATATATATATATATATATATATATATATAGATAATTTATATATGTAGTAGTAATTATTATTAGAGTATTTATAGTATAACTTACTATTAGGTAAATTTATATGATATATATATAATATGATATTTAATATTATATATTATTATATTATATATATAATTATTAGTAGTGGTCTATCTAGTACAGAAGATCTGTCTAGTTGTGAAGTTGTTGTATACAAGCGATGTAAGTTATGAACTTCATATATGAGTACGACGTACAGTGTAGTTGAGGCTACGTGTTTATACTCGGCCTGGTCGGAGTAGGGATTAGGTGGCGGTTCATTACGAGCAGTGTTGCGCGTAGAGGAGCCTAAATAAGTGATCTTACCGCTTCGAAATTAACGTATAGCTGGACTTATGTGCGGTGTTACACTGCATAGGGCGGCATTACGATATCGGAAGTGTAGAGGAGATATTTAGAACAGCCGATGTTGGTGGGACTATGCTGGATAAACTATCGAGCGCACTCAAGGATATTTTGAACGAAATCTCGCTCTGTTGATGGAGCTGTCTCTATGGTGTCTAGATGAGTGGTTGGGTCATTGAT
>JABUQX010054599.1:12500-22500 GCA_015478945.1 Trachelipus rathkii
TAGGGAACTTATTTATCCCCAACGTGAAAAAATACTTGTATAAAGAAAAACTAAAATACAAAAAATAAATAAAAATAAAATGTGTCTTTCACATATATAACAAAAAAAACATATTGTTTTAGAGAAGTATAGACTTATTTATCCCCAACGTGAAAAGAAAAATACTTGTATAAAAGTAAAAACTAAAACAAAAAATAAATAAAAAATAAAATGTTCTTTCATATATTAACAAAAAAAAAACATATATTCGAATAATATAAATAAAATTTAATTAAATATTGGAAGTGAATATTTATATCTTAAGTAGAATAAAATTCTTTGCTTTAATTTTCAATATTTTTTATATTCAAAAAATATGAATTTGATATTTGAATATTTGAATATGTCTTTCTGTGATTTTGCACTATAAGTTTCTCTTACAGTTTTTTAAGGGATTATACATTTGTTATTCAAGTTGTAGCCTATATAATGCCTTCGGGATATATTATAATATATATATATATATTATATATATATATATATATAATATATATATATATATATATATATATAATAATATAATATATATATATATATATATAATTATATATGTATATATATATATATAATATATTATATAATCTATACAGCCATTTATATAATACGTAAATATATATATATATATATAGGTATATATATAATATATATATATAAATAGTATATATATCTATAATATATATATATATTATATATATAATTATATACATATATATATCATATATAATTATATTATATAATTGATATATATCATATATATTAATTTTGTATAGTTATCATATGATATATATATATATTATAATAATATATAGTAGTAGGAGGGTTCCATATTGTTTCGTGTTGGTTCAGTGTTGACCACAGCCGTCGAACGCTACCTGAGAACCGTTTTGAGTGCCCAATTTTTTTAAGCGCGTTTTTTGACCTTTTTGGGTTGACTCTTTTTGGGCCTTGAAACCTTTTTTGATAGCCCGAAAATTTTACTGCACGTTAACCTTTTGGTCCTTGACCTTTTGGGACTTTACCTTTTTTTTTCGCCTAAAACCCTTTGATCTTCGTCCATGGGTCAGTTGTTTGGCCCAACGGTTATTTTTCGGCAGCCCTAATTTTTTGGCAACCTTCTAATTTTTGACAACCCTTAATTTTTTGCACCCTAATTTTATTGGCCAACTCCGTAATTTTTTTATCGGCAACCCTAATTTGCAACCCTTCGAAGAAAGGGTGCGCCAAAACGTTGCGTTAAGCACCGTTGTACGTATACCTAAACCCCCTATTTTAACGCCCCCCTAATTTTTTTCCAGACCCGTGGGCAATTTTTGTCCACGGTAATATTTTGGCTAACCTTGTAGGGGCTTAGCGCCTTTTTGATTGTCGTATACTTCTGTTCGCCCTCACCTCCTCTTGTTTTGACCACCATTGATTTCGACCACCCTTGGTCTTCCATGCGTGTCAATTTTGGGCCCACGGTAATTTTAGTACCCTTTCTGATCTTCCATGGGTCCAATTTTGGCCCATCGGAAATTGTTTGGCGTATCTCTTTTTGGTCTCCATGGGTCAATGTTTTTTGCCCACGGTAAATTGTGGGTTAGTGGCTTAATTCCCTTTGATTCTTCCATGGGATCATTTTTGGCTTCCACGGAAGGGGAGTGTTGTTGTGGTACTCCTTTGGTCTTCCATGGGTCATTTTTTGCCCACTGTAATTTTTCAACCATCCCTTTGGTATTCCATGGGTCAATTTTGGCGCCACGGTAATTTTTGATATTCCTTTAGGGGCTTAGCCCCTTTTTTGATGTAGTCTTTACCTTGTTTGACCACGATATTTCGTCCTTAACCCTTGCAATATACCATGGGTCAATTTTTGAGCCCACGCTCACTTGATGGCGTTTGATGGTATCCCAATCACCGTAGAAAGTATCCTAGTGGTGTTTCTATTAGTTGTCTATGATTATTCTAATGAAGTGCCAGGTGAGTGGCCGGTTCGAGTGCCAAGTGGCAGTGCAATGAGTGCCAAGTGCAGTGCCAATTGAAGTGCCCAAAAGTGCCAAGTGAGTGCCACATAGTCCCAAGTGAGTGCCACACATAGTGCCAACTGAGGGCCACTTTTTTCAAGCCTTTCTAGCCTCCCTTGAACCCCGAATAGCCCTGAATATGGGTATTAACCCTAGTAAATAAGTATTGAGGATCGAATGCAATTAACAGCTGCTGAGGACTTCCTACTTATGAGTTCAGTCATTTTTCTAATACACTTATAACACACATTCACTATGACACTTATAACACACATGACACTTTAAAAGCAAACTTAACACTCTACATAGATCACTTACATTTAAAACCATTAGACACTTACATTTTAAACCATATACACTTACATTCACACATCACACAGATACACTTACACACACACCCACACTCGATATTTTGAATGCCTCAAGCATTAATGCTCAACTTTGATGCTCAACTTTGATGCCTCAGAATTAATGCCTCAGCATTGATGCTAATTTTGTTGCCTCATCTTTGATGACTCATCTTTGATGAAGTCATCTTTGATACCACCTAACTATTTGATGATCATTTACTTTTGATGACTCATCTTCTTGTCTACTCTAGATCATAAGCTTAATCCCACAGTGGCGCTCGCGATGAGCCTCTTCGCACAAGGACAGCCAATTCCGCACGCCGCAGGTGCGACCGCCGGCGTCCCCGGCCCGCCGCGTGCGCCCGCAGGCGCAATAATTCCCGTTCCCGCCGCCGCGAGCGCCCGCAGGGCAATATTTCCGGTAAACCGCCCGCCGCGTTGCGTCCGAGACGCAAAATTCCGCGCGCTGAAAAACGTAAATAAATATGATATCAATGTAAACTATTCAAATCGATTTCGTTTCAATATATATCTATGAGTCTTTATTTTATACAATTGTACGAATTTTTTATTAAAAACATAGTACTGTTTACATATCCTTAAGCTCAAGTAAAAGGCAGGTAAAACAATTAGGGTGTTTATTACCTAACACCTAGGGGTTAGTTATGCCCTTTGCTTTACTGTTTAAACTTTCTGCTTTACTGCTTTAACTCTCTGCTTAACTCAGCTTTAAACTCTCTGCTTTAAGCCTGCTGCTTCTAACTCATCATGTTTATCTGCTTTAACTCATATATTTATGTAACATACATACCTTAAAGCAGTAAATCAGTATAATCAATAGAGGTGTTATTTACCCTAACAACTAGGGGATTATATGCTTTTTTGTTTTACTGCCTTACCTTGCTTTAATTTCTGCATTTAATACTGCTTATCTCCTCTGCTTTACGCTTTAACTATCTGCTTTTACTGAATTTTAACTTTCTGCTTACTGTTTAACTTTCTGCTTTACTGTTTTAACTTTCTGGTTTAACATGCATTTAAACTTCATATATTTATTAACATTATGTTTTCTTTTTGTTTTAATACTTTTTTTTTTGGTTTATATTACTTTTTTATTTATATTTCTATTTTTTATTTTTGTTTTAATCTTTTTTTTTTAATTTTGTTAATGTAAGAATCAAAACACACAGGTTCTGATATAATAAACATTTTATTTTAATAAAATTGTGACAGAATTTTTATTTAAAAGACATATATTTTACTGCTTTTATCACTTAAAGTTAAACCTCATTAATATTATGCTAGCTTGAAGAGTATGGATGTGGAGAAATTTACGTTCCGAAAGTCCCGCAACATGTCTTGTAGCTGGGCCGACAGGATGTGGTAAAACCTTTCTATTATTAAATATTTTAAAGGAAATGGAGATTTTTGAACAAACCCTTGTAAAAATAATATGGTGTTATAATGTTTATCAGGAAAAATTTAAAGAATATAAAGATGTGATTTCAATTATCATGAACGGCTAATAGTTACATATTAGATCGCTGGAACAATATACAAGGCAACAAATTAATTGTATTAGATGATTTAATGCACAAATTGAATTTGGAAATAGCAGAAGCGTTCACAGTTTATTCCCATCATCTAAATATCTCTGTTTTTTTCATAACTCAGAAATATTTTCATCAAAGCAAGCATATGCGAAGTGTTTCTTTAAACACACAGTATTTTACTGCTGTTTTGGTCCAAGAGAAGAGACATGAGTTAAATTAATGTATTGGCAACTTAAATGTTTCCCCTCTTCAAAGGAAAAAGTTCTTAAAAGTATATAAAGAGTTTACTTCAACCCTCCACGGTTATTTGATGTGTTGAACTTCAATTCACCCGACCAAAAAAACACGCACAGAGTGTGCTCCGTACAACATTCCTTCCTATGAGATAGAACTGTATACATACCTGGAAAATGAGTGCTTCTAGTTTGCAAAGTATTTACCTCTGTATAAAAAAATTTAAAAAAGCTGAAATCCTTCTGAAAAAACGTAAATAATTAGTGAGGATGAGAATTCATCAGTGTGTATGTGAAGTCTTTTTAAATCTAAAGGGGAATGTTCCTTTAAACAAACCTCAGAAGGTAAAGCTACAGCTACGCCGTTATAGAAACATCAATTAAAAAAAATCTCCCTCAATATAAAAATCTGAATAAATAAAAAAGAATGTTACTACAGAGAGGAGGAAGGGGGTATTCCTACCATTACTTCTTCTCCGTTATAGCTCCCATGATAACTAAGTTGATTGTCACCCATAATGAAGAATGTTGCTGTACTTCCTATAATGAGTATGAGAAAATGAGTATAAATAATACACGCATTCTGGTACAGAATTCAGTTTCCTCAGAATTCATCATTCACAGCACCTCAAATAAGGCCAGTTATTGCCACACCTTGCGCAAAATCCACAATCACAGTTTCATCATTCACTATCCCCATATACACAGATATTACAGCCCAATGCATTGACATTACATCCTCTTTCACATCAGCAACAACAGCTGCACCAACAGAATCCTTATATTGTGAACGATTCATTAGCTTTTCAGCAGCCTCTACCTCCAAGCTTATATGATCCTAAAGTTGAACAGATAACCAATTACGAGAAAGAAGTGTACAGAATATTAAATTCAGACATTAACATCCATGAGAAACCCATCTTATACCAAAGATGACATACAAAAATTGATAGATCTTAAAGACTTGCACCTACATCCAACCTTATACGTAACCCGCTACCCGATGATGTAGATATACCTAATGAAGTTTAAAAATTGAAAAGTGAAAAAAATGAACGATAAATTTAAAAATAATCCTAGAGGAGAGCTTAAGCCTAATGAGGGCGCAAATCAGCGAATACGCTTTATATAGATATTTTAAAAGACCAAATTACTTTGAATGAAGCGACAGATCGAATTATGATGAAATATGTTAAAGGCCTCAAATATTGATTTGAATAGCTGATATCTCAACGTAAATTGGAGAAAGGACACCTGTAAGAAGGCTGATGATAATCAAACAAGAACTTCAGACTATTATTTTCCCCGAAGTTTAATCTTAAATACACAGCGAGATTAGCAGACTTAGATAATATCCCCGTTTCGCCCAAGACCTGATTCAAGTCCATCAGGCACTTCTTACGCATCAGATAAATTTAAACGTGTTCCCAAGAGGCGACTAAAGAAAACAAACCTGTATATATAGGTCTAATTGGATAAATCGTAATTTGTATTATATATATATTTAGTTGAAATGTTGTGTATATATTCACTTGTTTTATTTTAAATCTTTTTTCTCTTTCTTTTGTCGCCTGTGACCTAATATCACTTTTTGGTGACAAATATCATATATATATATATTATATATAGATAATATATAATTAATATATATTATATATATATATATAACGTTACGTACTTTCAAATCTTTGGAGGCGAAGGAGGTAGTTGATAAGTATTACTTCAATCTGAGGGAGCCAAATAGTTTTGGGGGTTTCACTAGGTTTGCTTTAATGTAATCGCTAATATTTGAGAAAAAGAGTTAAAAAGCAATATTTGGAGGGTGAAGAGGCATTTACTCTACATAAACCTTTAAGAAAAAAATTTCCTACAAGGAAAACCAATATCTCCGCAGCTCGATAGCGTTTGGCAGTTAGATTTATCGGAAATAATTAAATACAGCTCTTATAATGAAGGTTTTCCAATATATACTTTTTACAATTGACGTTATACTCTAGATACTTGTTGGCTTGAGGCCAATAAAAATAAAGATCCAAGCTAAGTTACCTGTATGCAGTACACTCTCTTGAAATTATATAAGGATGAGAGGAACGAAAACACGCCAAATCAATTTTTTGGAAGAATTCAGGATGGAAACTCAAGGGCGAGAGTTTCAGGGAAATGCTCTGGGAGAATGGTATATAGCTATTACAATAATCTTTTCCGTAAACAAGCGGCAATAGTTGAAACAGTCCCAACGTAACTATTAAAAGAACGCATGCATAATATTTTACTAAAAATGAATACTTTTAAAAATATTTGATAACTGACGATCTGGTTATTCTTATAAAGGTCTTACATACGAACTATAAAAAAAATGGTCACCACCTTTAGAGATGTCCAAAAACTAGAGGACGTATGGCGCATATGGATGAAAAAGAAAACAAAATAAAAGAAAATTCAGGAATAAAGGTAAACGATTATGAGAGTTTCTCGAACAGAAAAAGGTTTAGAAAGGATATGGATCCGTTGCTACGAAGTTTTTAAGTCCACAATATCCAGCCCTTCAGTCGTGATAGTTTAAAGTTATATTCTGGAAGATTTAAATGGTGAAAAAAATAAAAGGCGGATTTTATAAACAGGAAATACAAAAAGTAAGGTTCAATCCTGTTAAGCTTCATGAATATAAAATTGGGAGAAAAAATATTAGCAACGAGAGGTAAAGGAAAAAAATAAGCAGTTACTTGTGAAATGGAGGGGATATCCTGCGCCAAAGTTTAATACTTATTAAAAGCAAGCCGAAAGTTAAGAATCATAATCAGTTGTCATCTATATCAATGGAGAGGTAGATTTTTCACTTTTATATAACTCTTCCACTTCTTGCAGCCGCTCCTTGGATTAACATCCTGATGAATATTAAACATCTCGATTTACACCTGTGACTAATGATCGCTATACAACTGAAAGAGAGGCATACGAATAGGTAATGTGAAATGAATGTAATACGGACAAATAGAAAATTTACCTCACAATCTATTCTGGAATGCTGGGTACAGAAGTGTAGAATGCGTTGAAACTATATTACAAGTGAAAGATACTCGTGATCTTGCCTAGGTCCAGATTCGGTACAAAAGAATACTGTCTTTGAAGAATTTACTTTGCGGAGGTCATATTTTAAATCGGCGCCTGCTATTTTTAGTCATTTAAACGTTCTCTTTGCTATGAAGTTTATGTTGTAAGGACTTGGTATCAAAACTGAAATGCGTAACCTATGCAGAATAAAGGGTAATATATTTTAAGTCAAAGTAAATGTAAACCTACGAGACCGGGACATGTTTTTTCTCAGACGTTCGCCATGGCAACGTAAACATATTCGTAGACGAAACGTGATGCTGAGTTGGATAGTACTTCTTGAATATCCCTACTATCGTTGAAGAGGGTGTTATACTATCTGTGGAAGAATAACCGCTGACTCCACCATGAACAAAAAGATGAATCAGATGGAAGTACTGCATTATACCATGTACACTCCATCGAGATTGCTGCAATCATCCAGGTAAATGGCGCTTTAGTATATACTAAATATAATTGAGTATCAAAGTATGTAGGTATACTAAAGCTTCCTTTATTAAGAAGTAAGTATATTTTCCCATAGAAGTAAAAGGTTATATAACATTCCTAATGTGTTCATTATCTACCTCTGATAGATCAAATTTTGAACTCTGGTAACGCATGCATAATTAAAAGTATGTAGAAGGAATCCTTTTCCCTTCACACATAAGGTGCATTGTTATGCAAAGTTCATATTAGAAAGAAGCATAGATGCAGTAATTACAGCATAATGGAATATATAAGAGTTGTAGTCAGATATATTTTTTCATTCATTAACATACTCTCGCAGTGTAAAGATAGTATAAGAAAGATACTCCTGTAATAATGGAGGAAGAAAGGGTATTCAGGGGAACAAAAATGCAGGAGGGGGTATGGCCTTTGGTTGGATTTTTTTTGCCAAAGGCTATGGAGCAATGGCAAGGCCTCTACTCACGGAGAGGTGGGGATTATATAGGTAAAAAAGCTATAAGAACAGTTTGCATACTATTCAAGATATTTCTGCAGAAAATAATCCTCGTACAGCATTAAACAGACGTATAGGCCGATGTTTCAGAATGAAAGATGTTGGAATGATGTTTAATCGTAAAAGCAGGTAAAATGTCGGACAAGGTCGAGGAAAAAGAAGATTGTCATAAAGACAGAAGACTAAGCGGAAAAAACTTTAAAGAAAAAAATGTATTGATGTATTTTTGCTTTTTAATTACTAACTGATAACTTTTATACGAGTTGTGTATTACTGTATATAAGTAAGGTTTTTCATGAAAATGTTCATTATATCGGTCAGCGCTCGCACATCAAGATGGCCCTTTCCTTCATCCTTCTAGTCCTGATTGTTTGTAAGAGTGAATTGGATCTTTTCTCAGTGAACCCTACCCAGATTAGCGTTAGCGAGTCCAACTTTATCAGTATTTATCCTCTGCATTCATTTACCAATATCAGATGTCTCTAGAGTTCAATATCCGGCACTTTCTGATCAATACTAGACCCCCTCTAATGTGTTTTTATATTAAAAAACGAAATTCACAAAAACCTGATGGTACATAGATCTTCCTACGGTGATGACCTAATAGATATTCAATCCAAATTTTCCTGTTAGCATGTTTCACACAGCTTGAAAGGTCCTATCTAACTGGAACTTCACTAGGCGGCAGCGGCTAATTAATCCTTATAGAAGCAATAAGTTAGAGCATTGTTAAATATTATTCAGCACATGCTAAACAGTCCTCATCTCAAAATCATGTGGTTTTTTATACGTTTCCAAAGATGAAGCTGCAACATATAGATTAGCAGCTAGAGTCATAAATATACTTATGAATTTTACGGGTCGATTAAATGGCGATATCTTCTCTCAAAGAACGACTCATTCTAACCATAATGCTAGATAACTAGATCATTTATCACGTTCAAATGTTCCCAATTTGCTCTTAATAAAAAGTAACCTGCTGCTACAGCTGTATGTGCCCAGAACCTGTTTTCAAACTGTTTGAAGCTTATCTCTATGTCAGAAAAAGTGAATTATACCACTAGCGTCTTTGGAAATTGAAAATTCGCTTTTGAATACTACAGCAAAGTACCCTATTAAGAGAGTTGAAACCAAGATATTTAATTTCACTCAAGGATTATCGAGTATCAATATCCCTAACATTGTGAACGGAAATTTACCGCAGAAAGTAATAATAAGGGATTGTGGTAGCATGAAGCCTACTTCCGGGAAATTAATTAAAAGTCGACCCTAAGTACAATTTCACACCTTTTCGGACCTTAGGGGTATCAGTTTACCATGTGAATGGACTGCCTCACGGAGTGATTATGAAATGTTTATACAACGGAGCTTCTTCTCTGTACGCGACCCTTTGTTACGACTTAATAGCCAATACTTGTATCATGTAATGATAGCGGGACAGGTTTAAATCTTGAAGAGTACGCAAAGAATAGTAATTTATACGCCTATGATCTTACTTGCAGACCTTTCAGCTTGTAACTCCGCCTATTATTTAAACATTTTGAGAAAGGGGCACCTTTAGGACCTAAGTCCTCTTTTTTGGATCGTTCTTACAATCACCATCACTGTAAGTGGTCTATCTTGGAGCATCTCAACCTCATTGTAACAATTGCCAGAGTACGCAACGTAACTTTTGAATTATAAAGTGAATGAAGAGGAGAATAAAATCGGTGTTTAAAATGAACCTCGGCTTTTTAGGCGTGTTTGCTATTAACGAAATAAACTCTGT
>JABUQX010054600.1:0-7500 GCA_015478945.1 Trachelipus rathkii
AAATGAGTATTTCAAATAAGACTATAAGGGATTAAAATGTGAGAATCTGGCATTCTGTGCTTTTGCTATTGTTGAAAAGGTGAGGTATTATATGAGATAGTTGGGGCTCTTACACAATGGGCGCCTATATAAGGGTTGAACACTAATATCAAACAAATGGTCCATAAGTGAGAGTTCTCCGTCGTGCGTGCTCTTCATGAAGCCCTTACTAGATGGATTCTTCTTCTGACGCGACGAGTTCTCACTTAAGGGTATTAAAGGTTTGTGGCCTTTTCTTTTGATAAATGGGACGTCATGCTTTCTACTACTTTTCTGTCTCCTCAGCTGACATATAAGCCACCTTGGCGCCCTAGTGAGGAAAGAAGATGGGTGCTATGAGCTACTCTTACTCTATATATATATATATTATTATATATATATTATATTATAACTATACTATAGGATTATATATACTCTATATCTTTCTTCATATTACTTTATATCTATGATCGTTATATACTCTATAAGTATATATTTACTCTTATAGCTATCTACTTCTATCTATACTACATCTTACTCTACATATCTCATGTCTCTGTCTATCTATCTCTATGCTCTGCTATCATCGTTCTCTACATACTGTGACTCTAAACACTATAAGCATAATGCGATTTTATGCTCCGATGAACTTTGTTTACGAGCGTTCCTACTTCATCTTGCGATTCTTACTTTCTCTTCTTTACTTTCTCTCGTCTTCTTCTCTCTACATTCACTTAATTATTGTCACTTCTTTTCTCCAATCAATCTATTGTCCTTCTGTTAGCTTTAAATTCTCATCTTCATTACATCATTTCTTACTTCACGTTAAATTCAAATACCTTAAACTAAACGTAAATCATCCATATTGCTAGTATGCCTCTCAGCAGGTTTCTCCGGTTACCATGCATCTCCAGTCGACCGCTCTCGTCTCCTGTCATTGCTCGCTCGGCGGTAGGGTCGCAATCTGTACTACACATACCATACTCGCGGATCACGTCGCCGTATTACGTTATGTAGTATTTACTTAACGTCTCTTATACCATATTATAACATTAACAGTTCATATCTAACTCTTCGGATTAAACTTTTTCACCTCTACATAAATCTGCATTTTTACAATTATTTTTATTAATGGGAAAACATGAGAAAATTCGTTATAAAAAATCCCTCCCAAATCAAAAAAATCTCCCATCTTCTTATCAATTCCACTAGGAACCATGCCCATATCGTCTCATATACTGTATACTATCTCGTTACATCTATGTTCTTACTCTGCTTCATTAGTATCTATAAGTACTCTTGTACTTTACGTATTACTATACTCATCTGCGATCGTTCTATTATTATAATATATTACTTATATATTAGTATATAATTACTATATTATATATTAGCTATCTCTTATTACTATGAGTATATATATCTTAGACTTCTACAGTCTTCTTATCTTCTAGACATACTTCTCCTTACGAAAACTTTCTCTTTTAACATAAGTACTCTTGTTCTCTAGGTTTGGCTAAGGAAGGCTCTCTCTTCCTCTCTTGGCTCTTGCAGTACCTCTCTATAAATTCTTACATTCATGTTTCTTTAAGCAATGTATACTCATATGTGTCTTAACGATCATGTCATGGCATAATACCTTAGTTACTCTATCTCTCTATAAGCTATATGTCTGATTTACTAGGTTATCTTTAGAAGATAGATCATCGATATTATCTAGATATCTTACTAGATCTAGTATCTCTCTTATATCATCATCTCGTCTACTACTCTCGTACTCTCGACATCCTTATCATTTATCTATTATTATATATCATTATCTCCTCTCTCTCATTACATTTACGTTAGATCTTTACTCTTCTCTCTTGATACGCTACTAGTCTGCATCTCTCTCTCTCTCTTCTCTCTCTCTCTCTTCTCTCCTCTTCCTCTCTCTTCTCTCGTATCTCTCTCTACTTCTCTCTCTCTCTCTCTATCATTCTCTTCGCTCTCCTCTCTCCTCATACTTCATCTCTCTCTCTCTCGCGCACGCACACACATAAGTAGTTAATATATATTAATATAAATATATGTAGTATAGTATATATATAGTATATATATATATATATATATATATATATGTATATATATAATATATATATATGTATGATATATATTATATAGAATAAGTAAGTATATTATATTGATTGATTTTATTAATATATATATTATATGAGTAAATATAGATGATATATAGTATATAATATAGTATATATATTAATATATAGTTCAGGTATAGAGTAAAAATGGTGTATATCGACACACATGAAGTAATATAGTAGTAGATTTAAGAAGAAAGGATCCGGCATATATAAAAATCTGTGACAGACAAGCAACCACATCTATCGCACAAGTGCCTCAGACACGTCATCTTCAAAATGCGCAGCAAAACTCCTCAAGCATATTTTGTGCAATACTGTGATCAACTCTACTATGACAGAATCAGTGTGATATTTCCTTTTACCCTTAGGTGTGCGTATCACAGAGCTACTGCTTAGACCCCCGTCTGGATAGTCACTCAACTTGTGTAAAAAAAACGACTATAAAGTGCGTTTCGAGCTCTGACTCAAGCGTGTAAGTATCTGTCTTTATGGAGAACACAATGTTAGAAATCACTAACAACTCCGGTAGCTAATGTACAAAAATAGGTTATAGCTCCAGTTCTCGATTTTATTATTATTATTTTTATATTATTATTAGGTTTATCTTAATGTTATATGTGAGACAATTAAGAGTCTTATGTATTGCCATGCCATTTTATCCTCCTATAAATTATTTGTAGGGATGTTTTCATCTATCTTTTTAAACATAGTCTCGGATTTATATTGCTATTAAATTATGTGTGTATGTAATTAATAATATATATGTATAACTATCCTTATATAATAGTTCTCAAGTATTTTATGTTTAATTCACCTGTTAGCATTCCATTTTATGAAATAGGGATAGTTATTACCAGTTTTATAAATCCTCACTGTATTGGTAAGTAATTATAATAATAATATTAGGCTATACTCCAAAAACTATATATTAATATATTATTAATTATATATATATAAGTATATATATATATTAAGATATTATAGTATTATATATATATATATATATATATATAGATATATATATATATAGTATATATAGTATATAATATATATATTAATATAGTAATATATATATATATATGTATATATGAATATATTATAAGTTATTATTTATATATATATATATATATTTATATTATAGTAACATAATATATATATTAATATATATATAAGAGAATATTATATTATATATATCTTAACTTGTCACAGAATAAATTTATATTAACAGTTATAGAAAATAATAAAATGATTATAATATAAATGCCTAAAAAATATATTCATAATATGATAATATATTTTCAGATGATGATATAAGAGCCGCTCTGACAGATATAAAAAATGGCATGTCTTGAAAAGCTGCAAAAGAATTAACCATATCCCTATATAAGATTGAGATATAACTTATATAAGACATGATTAGACAATCATATGCGAAACAAATAAGGAACCACTTACCCTAAATTGTTTGAGGAATACCGAGGGTGTGAATATTAATATTTATTTAAAAATTTCCTGGAACGTTAATAAAATAAATAAAAGTTAAAAACTAATATATATAATAAGATAATATAACAGAATATAATAAAACCATTGTAACTAGTATATACTAGTGTTATACGAGAGGACATAACCGTCGCCCTCGCTAATCGAGTTATTCGTATAAATTTAAATAACTTCAATAAAATTAAGACTCGAAATATTATAGTTGGTGAGTATTAATTAATGTTGGTTTATGAGAGTTATAATATAAGTATTTGAATTATATTTAATATATCATAGTTATATAAAATAAGATTTATTTTTAGATAATTTTAAAATATAAATAAATCTAAGTTAAATTCACTAATAAGAATATTTTCATTTGTGAAATACATTATTAAGAGATTATTCCATTCTTATATAGAAAAAGATTTCTCATAATCTTGTTTTATTGTTAGAGCGTGAGTACTATGTGATACGGATATGAATAATTAACTATCTATAGTTATTGATACATATATCTATGATATAACCACAATTTTAACAAATTTCTCTATAATAATTTTCAGCATAAACTATCATAATTATTTTTAGCAAACAAAGATTGAATATAATTTTTAATGATTATTAAGTGTAATAATATTGCTTGTTTCAGAGCTCTCCTTATAACGCAATTTTATTTTCATTATTTATAATATTTTTATTAAAGTAATTTATTGTATAGTTGATTTATAGTCAAGTTAAACGACCTGAATATATATATATATATATATATAATTATAGTATGATATATATATATATATAATATATTAATATATATATATATAGATATATATTAATTAAATATATATATATATAGATATATATATATTATATATAATATATATATTAATATTATATTAGTTATATATATATTAATATATATTTATACCTATATATATATATAATTATATAGATATATATAATATATTATAAATATAAATATTTATATATATATTTATATATTAGTATGATGGCTATATAGTAACGGTATTCGCATCCGCGGAGCACCGCACATTATTAAAGATCCGTCAATCCGTGACTAATCACGTGAGCATCCGCTTTATGCCTATCTGACGTGAAGTAGTGGCGCGTGAGTTAATATGTTATAGTGTGCATCTAGAGTATTTGATAATAATTAATTATTGTATATAAGTAAAAATATACCTAAAGATTGAAAATTTTGATAAAAGGAAAAAAAAAATGTATGAATGGGTTTAAGGCAATTCAAAAACGCGTGATATTCCGATGCTATTATAATTTGTTTTAATCGAAAGACATTCCAACCTCGCTGGATAATGACTATTACACTTCATAGTATTGATTAGATAAGAAGTATTGCCTCTAAAAATACATTCTTAGCTCTATTCTATACGTTAACGGCCAGTTTACATATATTATCCAAAGGATTAATAATAACACATAGTCTTTACTATACAATTTGGTATGAATAGAGGATCAAAGCAACAATTGCTTACCGTATCCAAAACCCAATTATAGAGGGAAACGCATACAAAACTAACCCAATTCAAAAAATATGTGCGAGCGGCAGGGCCTACGTAAGCAGCTCTCTAGTGCAGCCCTATACTTTGGTGAAAGAATTGCGCAATATCTAATTTTCAGTCTCAACGCTAGAATAAGCACTCTATAATTGATAACATGATATACTCAACAAATCCAAAAATAGACTGGATGACCGCAGCAGGATTTAAAAGCTGGAATGAAAGGATGTAATGTAAACTAGAGGTAGAGAAAAATACTTTGGGTTCTGTTGGAAATTAATGACCGTTCGAGTGCAAAGGTTTATTGTATATTAATCATAAGATAACGCTACTTAGTGAAGCTAAAATACCTGCCGATACAACCAAGGCCATACACTACGCTGCTTAAGTGATTTGTTTAGGCCAAACAGAGAAGAACTACCGATCAATTAAATTTGTCATACTTAGGTATCGAGGTTTTTGAACGAGCAACTTCTCTTAGTGCGAAACAGAGAGAGTGGTTCTATATTAGATATATCTTGGAATCACACGAACCCACACTTATACTTGAATATAGTATATGAGAAATGTAAGAAATAGAGAACATGAGAGGAGTTTCGCCTTACTCAACCCATAGACACAGACCAATGATACAAGGTTAAATCGAATAACTCAGATTCACTCTGGCGACAATAGAGACTAAGTGACAGACAATTAGTCCAGTGAATGTATGAATAATGAAATGCAGATGCGTGCGCGGAAAAGATTAAAACCAAATATAAAACAAGTCTTGGGGCTTATGAGCGTGTTCAAGCAATGCGATTGTAAAATACCAACTAGTCTGAGCCTCGAGAAAAATAGCGATTAATTATATCAAGAGTATTGATGATCTAGAATTCAGGTATAATTTGAAGGGGTGGATATGAGATGAAAGCATTATAGTGAATATATCGAAGAAAAATAGAGCACTGTTTAACCCTATGTGCTTATCGAGCAACTTAATTAAGCACAAGGGAAAACTTTGTCATGATCATGCAGACACGCAGATTGCATAATACTAGTATCTCTGAAACATCTCTTAGTTAAACAAAAGAGTAAAAAACTGATGAAGACACTTATGCTATCAAAGATATTCGCAACATAGTGATGGGGCCTCATACAAGTTGAGACCAATACTTAGTTCCAACAATTAAAACAGTTACAATTGTGAGACTATAGGACGATCTAACACACAAGTAACCTCATCAGTTGAGATTGATGAGGGAAACAGTACCAAGCCCCATTGTAATTCTTTCATGAATTTATCTGAGTGTGCCAGAGCGCTAGCGTGCAAGATGTGGCCTAGTGATCTGTACTCACCCATTACGAAAAGAAAATATACGAATTGTATATTCGACTACACCGACACACATACTTTAAACAGATTTTCGGTTTAAGTTGTACTTAGAAGAGGGAATACAAACGAAAGAACAGCAAAGGATATCTTTGGGCTCATTGTTTGTTCCGTTTGAATAAAGGGCTGGTCTGGACCATCAAATATAAACAGAAACGTTAAAGTTATTAGAAGCTGGCTATTGTAGGATTTAACACCACTTTGGACTGAAAATCCAAATCCAACGATGATTTATCTGAGAGCGATGAAAGGTAGTAAAAGAAGTGAACGTGAAATAATCTACAAGGCAGTGAATATTTGGATCTTATGGATGTGAGCACAAGATCGGAAACAGACTACCATCCTCTCATAGCGTGCGATAGAAACAACCAAGACATACCAACTCTAAGAATCACAATCTCTGTGCAACAGACAGAATCCATGCATATCGAGCACTTATAGAAGGTGGACTATGTTTTGCATTTGAAAAATACCGATGCACTTGGTACAACTATATAATACCAGCGCGTATAACTTGCTTCTACCACAACAGATTAACTAGAGTTGCAGGAAGAAGTAAGTTCAGGGTGACAGAGGTTTGTGAGGGCTTCAAACATAGTCAGGAATCAGTGCTAAGCAACAATCAAGACCACTGGTCTGCCAATTCGCCGGCACTCCCGTGAGCGCGATCTATCAATGAATAATTTAAGTAGGCTTCGATGCAGCAAAAAGCATCGATACTTGCAGGAGTGTTAGTCAATGAGAAGGGCTCAGATATAATTTGACACCTAGTACACCTAGTAGAGAAAAGCCTCGAACATGTCAGGTACAAATATGGACTAGAAGTAAGACCATAAAAGTAGAGTTATGTGTGAGATAAATCTAAGCAAGAAAAATTCTACAGAAAGAAGCAGGACAATGAACTGTAATTTAATTAATCTGCTTTAAAAGTATAGCATACAGGAGAAAA
>JABUQX010054600.1:12500-22500 GCA_015478945.1 Trachelipus rathkii
CTAAATTTTTATACTTATGCGGAATGAGCAGACAAAATTATCGCCCACCCCAAAAATTATGAAAATCATTTTCATAAAGTGTCTGGAATTGGTGTTCCTTCTACTTTGGCTGTAGATATTAATAATCCCACAGCACATAAATTTTGAACATTTAGACCTCTTTGTACAGTAAGGTTAAGCATAGTCTTTTTGACAAGTGTTTTCTGTCCCGACAATTAAAAATGTCAATGGCATGTCTTTTATGATTTTTTTTACAATGAAATATACGTAACCACTAATGGTTTAAAGAAAAAACGTCGGAAATCAATATTTTAGAGCATTTTACTTCTCATTTGATGCAGATCCTACTATTGCTATCAAAATTTCCCTAAAATTTCCTATGCAAAATCGAAACTTTTCCAGAAAGTTGTCATGAAAGATCGTAGCGTTCGCAATTCCAAGAAATGATGAAGATATTTAATAAAAATTTATTCATCCAAAAAATTAAAATGATCATATCACATATCTTTAAGTTTCATATTCCTCACATATTTGACTTTCTATAATAATTTAATTAGTCATCCACTGGGATGTCAATATTCCTACTGGGCATGTGAGCAATAATGCTCCTATGCGTAGAAAATGATAAATTAGATATTTTTATACTTTTTATTATTGTTTTTTTTTATTCTGCACGTTGAAAAAAGTTTTATTCAAATCAAATTAAAAAATATATGACTCCTGAATTTGGTATTTTAAATTAAATTAAATAAAAATATGAATTCTCGTGACATTGATGAACATAATTGGATACTCGTGTTTTAGCAAGATTTTAATATTCTTCTAAAGATTTCTTTTTATGGCTTAACAAAGTTGCTACGGCTATATATAGATAAATACTTCAAGACTCATTACACAATTTTAAGAAAATAAAAATGCATTACAATATAGAAAGTTAGCACGTAAAGCCCTTAATTGCATAAAAAAAAAACCTTGGGAACGTGAAGCAATAATTGCGTAAATAGAAAACCTTGAGACAACGGTAATAAAAATAGAATTTTTAATAATTGATCAAAAGTGAGGACGACTTCCTTTTGATTCAGAAATTTTTGCCCTAAAAATGGAAAATTCAAAAGGACGGAAAAAATGGAAGCTTGCATCAATTGGGAGTCTGATTTCGGATTTGAAGGCGAGTGAAAAACACAAAATTAATTAAAACTTTGAAGGGAAATTTAATGAATGACTTTTTCAGGAATAATATTCATAAATTTAAATTAATTTGCAATATTCAATGACTGATTCAGATCAGTTTGGTCTCTCATCTAGGCACACAAAAAATCACATATATATTCACATACACATACGTCCATACATACATAAACAACAGACACACACACACACATATATATATATATATATATATATATATATATATATATATATATATATATTATATATATATTATATATAATATATTATAATATATTATATTATATATATATATAATATATATACGATATATATTATATACTAATATAATAATATATATTATAGGTATATATATATATATATATATATATTTAATATAATATATATATATAGTATAATAGTATATATATATATTTATATATATATTTTATATATATATAAATATATATAATATATTATCTATAACACTAATTCTTGGAGTCTTGTGCTAATGTTTCTCTTCTAATATGGAGTTGTAAAAAGATTAATGACTCTCAACTATTTTTTATACTAATTTTGTATCGTTTTCTCTCGACGAAAATTCTAATCACGATAACTGTCATATTATATTATGTATTATATAGTATTTATATATATAATATTTATATATATATTATTTATATATATATTATAATATATATTACTATATATATATTATATATTATATTATTATTATATATTAGGTAATTAATCTTATTATATATATATTATATAGTAATATATGTTCAATTCTATATATTTAATAATATATATATATTTATATATATGATACCCTATAGTTATATATATAATATATAAAATTATTTATATATTTATATATATATATTATATATATATTATTATATATATTTTTATATTATATATACATTTATTATATATATATATTGTTATATATATTATAATTTTATATATACTTATATTTATATTTATATATCTATATATTCATTATATATATATTATATATTATTATATTAGTATATATATTATACTATATATATATAATATATTTATATATAGTAATTATTAGTATTGTAGTATATATATTTTTATATATATTATTTTATTATAATAATATATATATAATTATATATTCTATTTATTATATACGTATATATATATATAAGTATATATATACTTATATTATCTATATAGATATTCCAAGATTTAATTTATATATTATTCTTATCATTTATATATATTATAGTATATATATATATCGTATAGTTATCTATATAATAGTTTCATGAATATATATATATATATATTATATATTATATAATATATATTTATACTATACATATATTATTATATTTATTTAAAATTAAAGCTTAATTGCTAAAATAAACTACACTATAGGGATTATAGAAAGGAACTGGAATCAAGATGGCGTCTATTGAATTGAATAGCTAAATAGGTATCTGAATTGGTTTTTCCGATATATATGTATCGAATGTATCGAATTTATCATTTTTGAACTTGGAAAAATTTTGCTCTCACACGAAAGGTTAAATTAAGCCAATTTTAGAATATCTATTAGAATTTAACATGTAATGTTTCATCTTATTTGATGAATCTAATAAATCTAATCTTAAATAAAACTGATACGAAATATCTTTCAATTAATGCACTTTGACTTAAAATAAGAATAAAAATAATATAAAAATAAAGCTTAAGTGAAAGAAAATATATACTTTTCGTTGGATGGCTTAGACCCCAGACTAAGTTCTTATATATATATATATATATAGTAAAGTTTTACTTTTTGGCAGCACTGATATTTTCAAAGTACACTTTCGATATTTGATGGGTTCGATTAAATCGTAAATCGATACCTCGTAATATCGATACATGGGTCGATATTCGTAATAATCGTCTGTGGCATATATATATATAGAAATCTAATATATATATGTATATATCACATATATATATATATATATATATATGCCATAGCCTTAGTACTCTTCTTTCTTTCTTCCAACCCAGCAGTAACCTTAGCATAGCCAGCCAGCCAGCCAGCAACCAGCTGCCCAGCCCAGCCAGCCCAGCATGGCCGCTGCCCAGTATGCATAACGCCAACCAGCCTTCCTTCTGCTTTCAGCACCCAGCACCTTCCCTTTCTTTCATATATATCTATAACAACCCAGCATGCCAATAATATATGTAATTTATATATGCTGCGCCATAATAACTATATGCCATAATATATAACTAATATCCAGCCTTCCTTGCATAGCCAACCTTAGCATGTAATAACCCAGCCTTATAACTCTTTGCTCTTTCTTCTTCAGTAGCCCAATACATGGCAGCATACCAACTGCTCTTTCCTTTCAACTGTAACTGCCGCACGTAACCTTAGCCCAGCCAGCCAGTAATATGTATGTAATAATAGCAGCCAAATAACCAGCTGTATGCCATAACATGTATATATCTTATATGTATATATATATATAAAAAGCTTACAACTAACTGAACCATAACAAAACTTAAGTAACCTAACTGGTAGATGGAAATTAGCCATAGCAACTATTAATTCACTGTGCCAGTAAAACTAGAGAACTAACGTTTACCTGATCCACTGGACTGTAAACTAGCCCAAACCTTTGCCTGATTCACTGGGCCAAGTAAAACTAGCTAACCTTAACTGATTACTGTGTAATAAACTAGCTAACAACCGCTGATATGGACATTACGGTAAAATGTAATTTTTCCCAGCTATTACTACTGAACATTATTTTTAAACATTTCTCATCTCTTTTCTTGCAAAATTAGGTTGAAATGTTTTAAAAAAAGCAAACTCCAATCGTTTTGGCATATATCAAATATATCACTCACATTAATTTCTGAACTTTATACTCAGACGTACAACTAAACACGTCCGGCGACTATATTTCTAACGATACTGAAGCGAGTTTTGTGAATATTTCTATGTTATCATATTTATTACAAATAATCGATTTATTTTTAAAATATCATATATTGTTCATTCCGATAAAATATCGAATTGAGGCTGCCCAGGAAATGTAACATTAAAGGATATATATATATATATATATATATATATATATATATATAATTTATTTATTATAATAATGCACCACGCCTATTTGAATTCAGACCATAATAACCTTAGCTGCCCAGCCAGCCTTAGCTGCCTTGCCTTAATAGCTGTATAGTATGTTTAGTAATAATAATATGTATATATATATAATATATATATATAGTAATAATAATAATAACTTATATAATATCTATAACTGCTAGCTGTAGTATGTAGCCAGCCAGCGTAGCCAGCCAGCCAGCGCCTATAGCCTTGCGCGCCAGCCTTAGCCCAGCGCCAGCCATATTTACGCCTGCTGCTGCTGTAACCTTAATAGCATGTATATAATATATATATATACCATATATTTATGCTATACTGCGCCATATATATATATAGCCCTCCATATATATATATATCGCCCCATTGATTATATGGATCCGTTATATGTTTTCTCATATATTGTTATTATATGATACTAACCAATAAATTCCAGTGTTGATAAACAGCTACATCAAAAATAATTTAAAAATTAAGAAAAAGGTAATTATTTTTAAAAACGTACTTTTTAAGCATCTTACGCTTGGCAGGGTTACCGAGAACGAAGACTCTGTATAATATTTACTGAAGTACAAAATATCTTATTTAAGAAGAAGGAAGCCTAAAACAAGGAAAAAGTTACGGCAAAGGCTAGATCTATCTAGGTTGGGGTATAGGGGGTTAAGTCATCGTCCTAGATCCGTATGGGTTAGGTTTTGGCTTGGGACCTAGTTCAGGTTATATTGATAAGTTTTGTTAAGTATGCACAGAATCAATATATGAAGAAAAAGAATCAATAAGGAAATAATTTTACCGAAAGATTTTAGCAAATTCTCATGTTAACATTAAAAAACATTTTCTTTCTCATGCAAAATGTTATTGCTTACTTCATTATTTAATTTTTAATATTTTACAATTTCATGTATCTTTCTTGTACTCATTTAATTCATTGTTAGTATCATATATACTAACAATATATGAAAATACATAAAGGCAATCAATGGATCATTATGGCTCACAGGGTTATAAAGGGCTAACGGGCTAACCTTAATATGTATATGTATATATGTATATATATATAACATATATATAATATATGTAATATATATATATATGTAATAATATAACATATACTCTTTCTTTAACTCTGCTAGCTGCGCCTGTAATAACCAGCCAGCCCAACAGCCTTATATATGCTATCATAACCCACCATATGCATACAGCGCTCAGCATATGTATAACCCATATAGCCAATATCGCTTGTATGCGCGCCATGGCATATAGCAGCCGCGCTACCGCCATGCTGTAGCCCAGCGCTCAACCAACCAGCAACAGCCAGCTCTTCAGCTGTATCACCCAGCAACAACAACCCAGCCTTATGCCCTTGTAATATATACTGCATATGTAATAATATGTATGTAATAATAATATATATATATGTATAACAACATATAATAGCAACCAATAGCAACATATGCCAACAGCATATATGTAACTATATGCTCATATACTACTCTTTAAAAAAAGACAGTTACATAAAAGACATTATATCGCTGAATCGCCGGAGCACTATCGCAGTGTCGCAGTGTTGGCTAAACTCCACTAGAAAGAGCGCACGAGAGTGGCCAAAGCTGCGTTTAATTTTTAATTTTAATTTTATTTTTTTTTTATTTTTAAGGAGTTTCGAGCCGACGGTGGGACACAGGGGGAGTTCCCCATAAGGCCGAGAGACCCTGACTCTTTCCCATCTTTGCAATTTAATATTGGGTATTCCTTTAGTTTTAAAAAAATGTTTTTGGTAAGGTAACTCTGACGCTCTATTACCTTAATAATCGAAAAAATCGATTATCGTTGTTCGATGTAATCGGTTGGCTCGCTTTTAGATAAAGTTCTGTATATAGCGCCAACCAACCTTAGCCAGCCGCCTTGGCATAACTTCTTATAATAGCCTTATGCTTCTTTCCAACCTTAACGCCTTTAGTATGTAATAATATATATGCTTAGCAACTTATATATATATATAACATAACCATAATATATAGCAACCAACCAGCAGCAACTTAACCATAGTATATGCTCATATCGCCTGCTGTATATATGTCTCTCGTGAAACTAAAGAAGTTACCGCATGATATCTCGAAAACTAAGATAGGTACAAGAAAACTGATAACATATATGGAATCAGCGTATGAAATTTGTATGGAAAATAAAAAAAATTTCCTTTTTTTTTATTTTATTTTTTATATTTCCAAAACTACGATAGGTACAAGAAAACTAATGACATATTTAGAATCAGCGTATGAAATATGTGTAAAGATTTTTTTAACTAAAAGACCTTAGGGTAAACCGCAAAGATGCAAAGGGTCGGGGTCTCTCGGCCTACCGGGGGACGACGGGGGTGGGACTTTCTCCCCCTCCGGGGAGGGTCTCCAGAACCCCCGCGACTTAACTACCAACCCAAATACAAATAATAATAATAATAATAATAATAATAATAATAATAATAATAATAATAATAATAATAATAATAATAATAATAATAATATAATAATGTAACAATAATAATAATAATAATAATAATAATAATAATAATAATAATAATATTTGCCCCTCCTACGGAAGTATGGAAAACGTCCCCCTCTGTCCCACCGTCAGCTCGTCTCGAGCCCCCTAAAAGAATTTTTAACGCTGATTCCATACATATGTTATTAGTTTCTTCTACCTATCGTAGTTTTGGAGATATAAGAAAATAAAAAAAGTAAAATTTATTTTGCATTTTCCACACAAATTTCATACGCTGATTCCCATCAATTTCTTTGACCGCTATCTTAGTTTTCGAGGATATCGTACGGGTAACTTCTTTTGGATTTGACCTATATATATATATATAACTTTATATAATATGTATAATATATATATATATTGATATATATATATATAACCTTATATATATATATATGTAATAACCCTTTGACGAGTTAATACCTTCTTTCCTTGTATATAACCAACATATATATATATATGTAGCCAACCTTAATAATAACCAATATATATATGCATATCTTATATATTACTTTATATTCATTACAGATGCATATGTATAGAACTTGTATAAGAGAGGGAGAGTTTTGATTAGCGAGTAATATTGCATGAAACTGGTTTACATTGCGGAAAATATCCTTTTATATGCGTAAATATAAGAGTTTTAAATTCCATAGAGAGCCCCTGATTTAATGGTCGAGCCCTTATCCCTTTTCTCTTAAGAGCAGCAACGACAACACTTCAACGCTTTCAGGCCCGACATTCAACACTCGGAATCACGCGCTCGCGATTATTGCGAGACTCCACAATTCAATGATTAAACTTAATTCTCTTAAAAACAAAGTGTTATTTTGAGAGTAACTTTCTCATTATTATTGTTATATTAATTTAAATGTTGGATATATCTTAAATAAATTAAATAGTGACAGCTTATTTAAGCTTTTCGATGATTAGGTTCAAGGTATATCAAAATTTTTTTTTACATTGCAAAGGCGATGCAGAATTGCTAAAATTTAAAAGTGGAGATGTCTCTCTGTCACATTGCACATACAAGACGCAAATATATATGTAATATATATATATATATAACTTTTTATATATATAATAATAATAATAATAATATATATATATATATATATATATGTAGTATATGTATAATAACTAACAATAATAGCAGCAATAACCAATACCAACTGTAGCCAACCAACAGCAACCAACATATAACATAACCTTTCTTTCAACCTTCTATGTAAACTTGCAATTCACTTGTAATATCAAAGTAGCATAATCATATATTATCTCTAATATATATATATATATATATGATATATATATATATATATATATAAATGGGAAAGATTTACTTTCAAACGGAACTTTGTTCGTATGTAGATATACCTGAAGCCCGTGACGTCATAGTCTAACGTCAGAGTCTTCGTGCGTCACGTTATACTGTGACGTCAGAAGTAGCGTAGGTTACTTCTCGTCAGTGTTATATAATAATAACCTTATATGCGCCTTGTAGTAGTAGCAGCAACCAGCAACCAACGCTCTTCTTATGTATATAGTAGTAACTAGCCTTAGCCAATATGTATATGTAACCAATAGCAGCAACAGCAGCAGCGCAGCAACCCAGCCTTGTAATAATAATATAGTATA
The DNA here is from genome assembly GCA_015478945.1 of Trachelipus rathkii. Lineage (NCBI taxonomy): Eukaryota > Metazoa > Arthropoda > Malacostraca > Isopoda > Trachelipodidae > Trachelipus > Trachelipus rathkii. The sequence goes on from JABUQX010054600.1 coordinate 21,007, forward strand.
TATAGTATGATGGATCCTAATCAATGGCTGCAGGGCAGGGTTCGAGCCCCGCTGCAGAAGCTCTTTCCTAGGGTGTTTTTCCAGGCCCTACCTACGTGGGCTACCTCCTGGGGTACTTTTCAGGGCTGCCATTTTGTTCAGGGGCTGCTGCCCAGGCCATATTCCTGTCCATTCGCAATGACACGTGCGTGAGTGTGTTTACAGTATGACATATGCTCATGTACTTCCATGACCGTTTTTTACCCTTAGTTCTCCATACCCTTTCTTCCAGGCTATGACGTCATCACTCAGAAGCAAGCAGGCCTGGAACGGGTTTCCAGGACACCAGCGCTTTCCTGAGGTGCTTTCCAGCACCTATCCGGTGTGACTACGTTCCTGGGTGCACTACCTGGCGTTTTACCCCTGGGGTACTACCGACCACGTACATTCGCCATGGACGTGTGTGGTGTGTTTATGCGTGACCATATGCTCATTTACTTTCATGATCGTTTTCCACACCCCTTTGTTCTATGCTATGACATCATCACCATATACGTTCCTGAAGTATTCACGGCTATGTTTTGTGTCCCCCTTTGTTCTATCGTACCCTCCCATCTGCTAGCTAACCATAACGCAGCGTAGCCGCGTACATTGGTTCGACACATGCGTAGCCGCGATGGCACCAGCTGAGCTTACTTTCATGCAAAGTAGCTGTGCTACTTTCAAGGAATAGCTGAGGAGTCTCAGCAACCCTACCCCCCCTGCTAGCTAGCCCATGTACATGGGTTCATGTACGTGACGCTGCCACGTACATGGTAACTGAGCTGCTTTTTCACGGGGTGTTCATTTTCTTACACCGTTACTCGTTAGTACACTTTTTCAAGAGTGAACTTAAGTACACTCAAGTGTACGTTTGATACCGTCGCATCGACAGTTCAAAGACTGGAAGTCTGGCTAGGGGTTCAACCAAAGCGAACGCATCCACCAAGCGCAGGTCATGCACCCCACAGGCACAATATTACCGCGTAACCGCCGCCGCATTTTTGTGGATTATGTTTTGTGTGGGAACATTTCAATAAAATCATATTTTTACTGACCCTAAAAGCAGTAAATCAGTACTGCAAGCTACCCTGAAGACCCCAACTCCCACACACCCTCTGTGCGATGCATTCGCACGTCTTTACACGTCGTTAGGGTATGTAAAAACGTGTTTTACTGACCTAAGGACGTAAAGAGATGCTCAAGCTACCTAGAGACCCCCACCTTCACACCCTCTGTGCGATACGTCTTTACGTATTTACGTCTTTACTGTCACAATATCAATTTTTGTTTATTAAACATGAAAGTATATATATATATATATATGTATATAATAATAATATATATATATATATGTATATATCTTATTCTATCTATGTATATATATATATATATATATATACTGCTCTTATATATATATATATAGCCACGCCTGCTGTGCTGCACTGCTGCTGCTGCCTGCTAAGCCTGCCTGCT
>JABUQX010054600.1:25000-27500 GCA_015478945.1 Trachelipus rathkii
AGAACATCATTTTGATTGGTTAGTTTAATTTTAAAATAATAAAAAAATTAAAAAGTCCCGTACATGCTCTTATAATATGTAGGAAATTTTAGTTTGTATAATACACATAGCTTCCATAGAGGCAAGATTTTAGCAGGTGTATACCAGGGATGCACACATAAGGCGTGTTGGTTATACATTGCAACCATTTTCTCTACAAAAAACTTCAGTTAATTAACCGTGTCGAGATTGAGCTCTGGGTATATGTATAACAACCTTAGCCTTAGTAGCCTTAACCATAACCTTAACACTAATATATATATATATTCTCTACCTTTCTTATATAACCATATCCCCAACCTTATGTATATATATATATATATATATATAATATATATATATAGGTGTGTATGCAGAAATCAGTTAGAAAAGCAGTCCTATAATATTAATGCTCTTAAAATATTGTGCTCTAAAAAAGAGATAAAAAACGCAATCAAAACAAAACTAGCATGAATTTATCGGTTTTTATGCACGAAAAACCCGTATGCACTTAATCAGGTCCCGATTAAGAAGTACAGAAGTGTTGCCTCACGGCCCGAGGGGCAGCAGGAAGGCCCGCCGGAGGTTGAGATGTGCTGACATGCCTCACTCCTCTGGGAAAGCTAAGGAAGAGTTACAGCTTTCAGAGAAGTGAAGTGGTTTCCTTTTTTAATCATCTTGGTCAGGTAACACTCCTGGTTACTATCTTAAGGGTAAGAGTTCAATCCCACTTAAGGGTCATGTGATTTATATATATATATATATATATATATATATATATATGCTCCTTATATCGCCAACAGCAGCCATATGCTCCCAGCACCGCTGCAATAACCAACGCAACGCATATAGCTATGTATATACTGCCATAGAGAGAGAGAGAGAGAGAGAGAGGAGAGAGACTTAGAACATTACATTTGCTGGAGCAGAAATTAAGGGAGACTGTTATAGCTTGTCGATAGCTAACAAAAAGAAGCTTGGCAAAATGTTTTAGTTTGAAAAGAGGAAAACACTAAACTTTTAAAGAGGTCAACCCTTTTGGAATATTTGTTCTTAAAAAAAAAAGTGTTTTTATTACATAAAGTATTTATAATTTATTGAATAATAGTTTCTCCGGTTTGTTTATTTTTTTATCCGATAATTTAGATTTATTCGCTGCGAGGATGGTATTTGATGATTTTAACATATTAACACATGTGATTTTTAAAATATATAATGAACATATGTTTCGTGTCATCTGTGGTTAAACTTAAATCGATATCAAATCTATATTTATATATAAATCATTTTCTTTAAATAATATAATATATTTTAATAGAAAATAACTATTTATTTTCATTCCGAAAAATGTTCTTTCAATTAAAGGATTTTTATTCCGCATTTTCAATTTCGTTTTGGAAACAAATTAGAGATAAAAATACGTTGCATCTCTTAATTGGATGCTAATAAATAAATATTCACTAATATTTCTTCATATATATATAATTTATATATATATATATATATGCTGCTGTAAACTGCTACATATATATATATATATATATGTATAATATTAATAATAATACTTGCATGTATAATATAGCATATATAGCCAACTGCTGCAACCCTGTGCGCAAGTCCGCAGCCAGCCAGCCAGCCAGCCAGCCAGCCAGCCAGCCAGCCAGCCAGCCAGCCAGCCAGCCAGCCAGCCAGCCAGCCAGCCAGCCAGCCAGCCAGCCAGCCCCATAATACCAGCCTTATAATATAACCAACCATATACCCTATATATGTATATGTATAGTATATATATATAATAATATATGTATATGAGGTGAGAACAGGTGTATGCTCAGCCTGTATGAGTGATTCTAAGAGTATAGACTGTGAAAAAAAGTTTTGGGAGAGCCTTGTAAATTTAAAGATTAAAAAGAGGGGCTTAGAATGGTCCTGAGCGATTTATTATTATTGTTATTGTGTGTGTGTGTGTGTGTGTGTGTGTGTTATTATTATTATTATTATTAATGATATTATTAATATTATATGTATTATTATTAATAATATAAAATAGATCATGATGATGATACAATATTAATGGTCTCAAGGACGTGACATTGAAGTAGTTGCAGTGTGCCCAGACCCATTTCAGATACTAGGGAAATTATTTTTGGTTAGTATAACTAAATTGTTAAATATTGTAATTGTAAATAATGAAATTTTTCTTATTTGAATAAACATATTCTGATTCTGATTCTGATTCTGATTATTATTATTATTATTATTACATTTTTATCTATTACGGCAAGCTTTATTATGTGTATGTGTGTGTGTATGTGTGTGTGTGTGTGTGTATGTGTGTGTGTGTGTGTTAAGATTGTATTATCTTATGATTAGAAGAATGGTGCAATTATAATTATAATTATAATTATAATTATAATTATAATTATAGTATTATTATTATTATTATTATTATTATTATTTGTATTATTGTGTGTGTGTGTGTGTG
>JABUQX010054600.1:37500-40000 GCA_015478945.1 Trachelipus rathkii
TGTAAATATTTGTAAATTGTGACTGCGAACAAGAAACTAGTTCGTCTATTGCTGTTTTTGGACGATCTGTGCTGTGATGCCATTTCAACTTCCATAAATTCCATTCTGCTTTTACTAAATCCTCAATTGGGCTTTCGAGATCTTCCTTGTAAAATGTTACATCTTTTATCTTCTCATATGGCACATTACACCTGTTCGGTATGACAAATTGCAAGGAAGATATAATTTCTTTATGATTTAAAAACCTCTCTCCTAATGTTGATATTAAATCATCCAAAAATGGTATAAAAAATGGATGTGCGATAATATGTCTGTGGGTCGATAGTAGGAATGTTGGGTCTGTATTTTTGGAATTTGTTAATTCTTGGTACAGCAATTTAAATACCAAGCTCAGATTCAGATGCGCTTACACATTCTTCAAAAAATCTACTGAAATTCTAATGTTGCATTTTCTCTGATGGCTTCAAGTTTAGTTTTAACTAGATTCACTTCATTATATGCACTCACCAAATCAATAACGTGTGTCTGCAATCGTTTTGAAAGATTGTATGTTAAACTTAATAGTCTGTTTAAAACAAAAAAGGAAACCAGAAAAGATGCTCTATAAACATTGTTTAGAACTAAGGTAGCTTTTTCTGACTGATCTCCAACTTCACATTTTGTTTGTTCTAAAGCTGCTATTATCGGGTTTATCATCTCTTTAAATAATAAAACCGATTCCTGCCGTTGGCACCAGCGAGTTTCGCCAACTTTTTTAATCTCTTTTTGCTACTCTTAGGAATAAGTTCTTCTATTTTTTCTAAAAGAACTTTTGTCCTCTTAGCACTTACAATAAAAAATGTACAACATTCTGATATTATTCCAATTGCATTTCGAATATTCTGAACTTTAGAAGCGCCTGTAAGGCATAAATTTAAGCAATGCAAAAAGCAGCGAGTATAAATAGCTTTGTGACATTTTTCCTTTATTACTTTCTGAACACTGCTGAACTCACCACTCATTGCTGCTGCACCGTCATACCCCTGTCCTCTTAGATTATTCATATCCAAATAGAGTTCATTGACAAGAGTATCGATATCAACGTAACGCGCACACAACGAAAATTGTTCTTTCTGGGACACATCGGTCGTCTCATCGGCTAGGACAGTAAAAAATTTACTTTTATTTATGTTTTGCACAATTTTACGTTGAATGAGATGCGCAAATGACTGAATTAGAGCATTTTGGACTGTGAAACTGGTATACATGGCATTTCTACCACTAGTTTTTAAATGTTCTGAAAGAACATGGTCTCCAGCATTAGCACGATATCTTAAAAGACTCCGAAAATTGCCATCGTTTCCCACAGGCCAAGAGAGTTCGATTCGACCTGAGTCATGATGTCCACGTAACGATATATTTTGCTTACCACAGAATCGAATTGTTTCAACAATTGGAATTAGCCGCTTTCTACTGTCTTCGGCCCCCTTTTCTTCTGGCTGTCAATCTGTTTGTCGATGCTCTCGATTTTTCCTTGAACCTGCTTTTCTTCAGCAAATCTCTCTTCCACCGATTCTTTGTGATATTTAGTTGCCTCGTGTTTTTTGAAAGATTCAATGGCTTTCTTTAAGTTTGAATACGGTCTCGAGACAAAAACACCCAATTCCTGTTGTTTTCCTTTACCTTCTTCTTTTGTTTCCAAAAACAATACGCAATTTGAGCAATAAACCCCAACGTTTTTATCAGAGTAAGCTAGCCACTTAATGAAAATATCTTTCCCGACCTTTGCCTTCCTGAGCAGGAAATATATGTTTTGAATCTGGTTTCCAGAGATATTTTAATATTTCCACTTTTCCCTTATTGCTAAATACCGTACCTATGAAATTGCCAATATCGTTTAATTTTAATTTAATTTTAATTAATTTAATTTTTAATTTTAATTTTAATTTTAATTTTATCGTTTAATTTAATTTAACCTCTGCACTTTATATTATTAACGGATATGATACTTAAAAATTTTTAGTGTTTTAAAAAAATATAAATATATATATATATATATATATATATATATATATATATATATATATATATATATATATATATATATATATATATATATATATATATATATATATATATATATATATATATCAATATCATAAATTTTTTTTTTTTATTTTTTTTTAAAATCTAAAAGTCCTAAATGGGGTTTGAACCCTTACCCTTTAGGATGTTAAGCCAAGAGTGTTACCCCTTAACCACGATGAGCTAAAAGGAAATCTGCCAGGTTCCACTGAAAGCTTTGCTTCCCAAGAGGAGTGAAGGCATGTCGTTGACATCTAACCTCCAGACAGATCTCCCCGCTCACACTCGGGTCAGAGGTAACACTTGGGTAAATTTTAACCGGGAGCTAAATAGGTATACAGACATTTTGCACTTAAATCGTGCTTTTATTTGTATTTTTCAAAAGTCCCTAAGTGGGTTTGAACCCTTACCCTTTAGGATGTTAAGCCAAGAGTGT
>JABUQX010054601.1:0-31841 GCA_015478945.1 Trachelipus rathkii
ACAAACACAACATTCTCCCCAGGCGGAGTTTCTATTATTAGGGAGACTCCTCTGCGAATTCGATAATCAACCATATTGCCTGTCGATGAATCTAATTAACTCAGTCAAAGGTATTAAAAAGTTTTTGAGGCATCCGGAAACGTATTTGTAAGCAAACATAGTATTAGATACAATCACGATAAAATAAATCGATCAACCCCATATCTTAATAATACATACGATATAATAATAATAATAATAATAATGAATATAGTAATAAGAAGCTTTCAATAAGATAAATAATAATAATACAATAATACGTATAATAATATAAATTAATAATATTTTTTAATAATAAAATAATAAAAATCAATAAGACAAACCATAGGAAATACTTTTTTCACATAAAAGAAATAAAAACAATTCGTTATTTCGCATAACTTTATAATATAATAAAGAAATAATAATAATAATAATTTAATAATAATAATATATCATATAATAATAATTTATAAAATATATATAAAAATAAAATATAATATAATAAAAATATATTAATAATATTTAATGAATAATATAATAATAATATAAGTAATAAATTAATAAAATAATAATAATAATATAATATAATAATTAATAATAATAATAATACATAAATAATAATAATATAATAATATATCAATAATCATTATTATTTATTATTTATAATTATTATTAGATTATCTTTTTATTATTATTGATTATTATTATTATTATTATTATTATTATTATTATTATTATTATTATTATTATTATTATATATTATTATAATTATTATTATTATTGTAACGATTCATATTCAAAATATCCTTTCAATTATTAATTATTATTTATATATTATGTACTTGTATTATATTATATTATCGATATTATAGTATTTATGTAATTTCATTTCAAAATATCCTTTCAAACTTATAACGATTACTGTTATTAATAAGTATATTACTTGATTCTAAGAAGTTGTAGGATGGGGGAGTTGAGATTTATTGGGGGAGAGGGCGGGACCTAAAAAGAAATAAGTGGGGGGTATTTGGGGGATAAGCAGAATATAAAGACGTCATTATTATATAAAGTCCAGAAATGTTACAAAGACTCGCTCCTTAAGACCTAAAAAAAAGGGTTAAAAGAGACAATGTAACCCCCTTACGCAACTAAAGACTTTTTTTAAAAGGAAAAGTTGCCAGATTAGCGTTGAAAAATAATGGCTAGAAAAAAAGGGAAAATTGTTAAAAAAAATCTGTTAAGAGCAACTAAAATAAAAAAGAAGGCTGAAAAAGAAGCTAGGAAAAGAAAGTCAAATAATGGCGTAGGAAAACAGGTCGATTCCCCAACACAAAATAAGTAGTTGACCCGTGGAAAAGTTTATAGAAAAAGAAGTTAAATAAAAAGTATAAAAAACAAGATGCTGGCTTAAAAATCGAGGTTTTTAGTTGGGATTTTTCATTCAATCAAGTTCCGTCCATAAACCTAGAGTATGTCTAAAAACAGTATTACTCTAGATGGATAAGTCTACTATTGGGACTGCGCCAGCGGCTTCATATATGACAAGAAACGTGATGGCAAACACTACATCGCCATTCATTCGCAGGAAGATGAGCGCACACCACGCATAGGCATGATGTATCATTTCGGGCTTACGAGACCAATCACATCATACATCAACTAACACCACTAACACCACAGCCAGTCACAACCCAACCCGACACCCACACCCAAACCATCCAACCACGCATATATTATATACTTGATATTATTATTATACTATATATAATACTATATATCATATAATATTATATTTAATATATTATATATTATATTATATAATATATATAACAGTTATATATATAATATATTGATATATTATTATTATAAAAATATAGTTATATATATATATACTATATATTTATGATTTTATATTATTATATATATATATATATGAATATCATATAATACCACTCGTCTATCTTGATATTGATCTGAAGTGATAGAGGTGAGAAAGACATAATTGTAAGCGGTAAGTCCATGAATGGAAGGTGCAGGGAGAGGTTCATGCTTGCTATAATTGCGATTGGGTCAGGAAGAGACGTGGTGGAAGAGGAGGGCTCCACATTTTTGCTATTGTGAATGTTAATGGCGATAATTACGAGAAAGAAAGTTTTGAGAGGGTTTGGCAGATGGAGGTATATTGGAATCCTAGGGTTTTTTCTGTGTGTTTAATGGGAGTATGTTCGCTGTTTAAAAAGAAAAATGCAGAATAGATAAAGAAAAGAGTAACGGGTGTGTTGGTTGTGTGTAGGAAACGATCCGCTGTGTGAAATCAATGTTAGGATGAGCTGTTTGAGAAAGAAATCTGGATCAAGTATGCGCCTCGTTTAAATATTCAGGCTATATCGATCTGAGGCGAAAAGGAACAGAATGTAATGCAGAGGTGTGTAGGTAGCAAAGCGTGATGTGGTTCTAGACGGTTTTTAGAAACAGTTTTGACTGCAGGCAATTACAATATTTGTTGTGAAGGCAATGGTGACAGGCTTAAGCCTTGAAGTAGTGTCTAAGGTATTCTGCGGGGTAGTGTTTTGACAAATAAGATGATATAGATCTAAAGTGATCGTCTGTCTATGATTTTCTATAACAGTCGTTATAGGTGTTGAAGAAGATATTAATAAAATGTTAGGGATGCTGAGTGTGTGAATGTAAGAAAGTCCAGTAGAATGGACGCTTCGGAGAAATAAAGATGAGAGTGGATTGGGTGGTTTTGTGGTAATGTGGAATGGTCGATTGGAATGAAGTCGCGGTCTTGATTTAAGTAGATGTTTATATAAAAGGTGGGTGTGCGATTCGAATCGACCGCTCTGGGCAGGTACTGTGACGTGTCGTGAAAGTAATCTAGATTTTGGTTGAGTCATAGGCGTAAAGGTAGTGTCTGAAGATGGAAAATGTGATTATTGGAGTATTATATTCAAGGCTATGTAAGGTACATGGTACATAAACGATTAAATTACCCTGGTTTTGTGAAGGTTCAATCAGTTGCTTGGGTTAGACAGTGTTATGAAGCGCAGTGGACTTTTTGGCCTGCTGCGAGGAGCTCACATCTTAAAGAAAGAATACAGAGGGGGGTTGGCGGCTCTTTTCTCTTTTGTCTCGACTAACGTCCATGTTTCTTCTTACTAACACATTGCATCTTTCCGGTGGCTTGTGTCTGTTGGCGCACCTACTTCAAAGAATATGATAATATATGATATATAGATTATATATATATAATATATAAATATATATATATTATATATATATATATACTATATTATATATATATATATTATATTATATATTAATGATATAATATATATATATATATATTGTATATATTCATATATAATATATATATATATATAGAATATTTTATTATAACTATATTTATTATATATATATTCATATATATATTATAATTATGATGATATCATATATATATATATGATATTGAATAGATATATATACATATATTTATATATATATATTATATATACTATATATATATTTATTATTATATATATAGTAATATATATATTATATATGCTAATGAAATATTTTCGGAATTTTCAATTTAGCTTTACGGTATTTTGGGAGGGGGAAACTATGTATCTTATTCATCTTCTCTTGGCCCATTCTTTGCTGCTCCTATTGTACTTCCTCTTATACCTACAACTAGCTACTACTCACTACTAGCTACTATTACATCTCATTTCTCTCTTGTTACCTCTCTCCTATTCTCTTCCTTTTCTCTCTCTCATTTACAGTTAGACAATACATGTTCAGCAACTTTAGAGTTCCAGCGCCACAGATAAAGACTAAATTGACGAATAGAAAGGGAAAAAGAATCAGAAAGAAAGTGAGAGAGAGAAAGAGAAATGGGAAAGAAGTGGAAGAGAGGGTCAAGAAATATAAATGATGAGAGAGAGAGAGAGAGGAGAGAGAGAGAGAGAGAGAGAGAGAGAGAAGAGAGAGGAGAGAGAGAGAGGGAGAGGAGGGAGACGAGAGGAGAGGATGCGACATAAGATATGGAGTAATGAAGGTGATGACACAAGAAGATATGAGGTAGCACAGCATTAGAAATGAGGACAGGGACTGCAGGACGAGAGAATGTAGTGTGTGTGGTGTGTGTTGAGAGATTGACGAGAGAAGAGAGAAGAGAGAGGAGAGAGAGAGATCTCCTTCTGCCCAAATACTACCATCTTCCTCCTCCATTAATATTCAGCAATTTAATATCTTGGTATTTCATTTTTTTAATAATCTAGTTTGGCAAATTAATAAACGAGTTATATCTGTTCCTGATTATAAACATATTATAAGGCTTGCTCCTCCCTTACCTCGTCTCATTACTTAACTTCTACTTCCCCGTATTCGATCGTCTCGTCCAGTTCCCTATCATTACATCTTCCCTTTAATTTCTTCTCACATTCCTTATCACTATTATCTTCCATCGACACATTAATAAATCATTTTGTTGGTCACTTGTCGGCATCTCTTTCTCTTAACAACAAATTGGTTACGCCCGGTCAGTCTCTCTCTCTCTTCTCTCTCTCTTCTCGTCTCTCTCCTCTATCTCTCTTCTCCTGCTCTCTCTCTTCTCTCTCGTCTTCTGCTCTCTTCTGCTCTCTTAGTTAAAGCTGGAATTGAGGATCCTTTACTTTCTTACTCATTTTCCTTCTCATTTTTTTTTTTCTATATGAGTATCTCCTTGTTCCTTTCGGTCTCTTTCTTCTCATCTCTGAGTATCTTACTCTCTCTCATCTTTGTCTGCTCATCTGCTTTGCTCTTCTCCTCTCTCTCCCTTTTTCTGTTTTCTCATCTCTTCTCTTTCCTTTTGAAATATTTTTTTCTATTTCTATTCTTCCTCTTCTATCCATTATTATTCTCTCTCTCTCTCGTTTCTGTCTCATCTCTCATGTTTGTCTTCTGCAATAGACTGTGTCGTTCTGTCTCTCCCCTTGTCTCTGGGGTCCATCGATTCATTGTCTCTCTCTTCATCTCTCTCTCTCTTCTCTCTTCCTCTTCTCTCTCTCTTCTCTCTCTCTCTCTCTCTCCTCGTCCTCTCCTCTACTCATCTCTCTCTCTCTTATCCGCCTTTGCATTGTACTTTAAAGGGAACGCCAGATACATCCTAAGAGGGGCGGGTCACTTAATAAAGCGATTTGTACTTTCTTGTTTTTAGCCTGCACTAAATTATTATCGTATCCGCCTCACCAGCACAATACAACAATTTCGCGGTACCTCACTAATCCACCCCTGATCGCATTGATTCACTATTCATTTGATCTGAATTGATCTTCAAAGTTGAGATTGATACCAGAAACTTCGTAACATTCCTATTCACCGAAGATTCCATTCTAGTTTCGTAATATAGTTATATATAGAGATTAACGTATCTTATATAGTTATATATTATATACTATATAGATACCCACATTTACATACGTCGATGTTTAATCTCTGAACTCTCAAAAGATTCAGGTCGCTTCATTGACAAATATAACCTTAAAGCGTAATTTAATAATTATTATTGTAGCGAACTATTTAAGGATGTAATTAATAAATATTTGGAATAATCTTTGTTGCGATTGATAAATCTAATACTGGTCAATATTCGTTTAGAACTTCAATGTTTAAAAAAGAAAAGTTTTGCAAGGGTTCGGCTCACCATTTTCTCGTGAAAACTCTACGCTGTGAGTCTTGAAAAAAGTTAAGATTGTTACAAGGTATGCAAAAACTGGATGCGAAGGTACAGATCGATGTATTCTCAAGAAAGAACAAAATATAAAGTTATTTGTTAAAGAAAAAGAATACACAAAGCTACGTGTATTTCTCAAGAATTTGGATAGCACAGGCATGAAAGTTCGTTTCGCAACCACGTATATAGATTATTTCGTACAAGATAGACTAATATAATAGTAGTGAATTTTCACAATTAAAATCAAATGAATATAAGAAAGATTGAATCTCTAAGCACATGAAGTATATTCTGATTATTTTCTAGGGGATAGCGAGTATAATAGCTGGATAGACCAGGTTACGTTACTTAATCTTATCATTAGTGTAAATCTGACATATCGGAAATGTGGAAACTCGTTGCGAAACATATAGCATTAACAAGAGAAGTCTCTATAGAGTAGGTTTTTTGCTCGCAGTAGAAGACAAAGTAACGTGCATGATACTGGATGGAACAAAAAGTTCGATCTGGTAAGTACAAACAGATTAGTGTTTAGCTTTATAACTGATTGGTCGACCTGAGATTTGATATTTTTAGAAGGAGCAAATCCAACGGCAGGGAACCCCCCCAAAAGGCAAGGGTTGAATGTTTAACTAGTGTGCAGTTAAAGGCCGGGCTGTTTGTGTAAGTTGATCTGTTATGTTGATTAAGGTATACAATAATTGAATTGGTTAATTGATACACTAGGAGGTGAGTATTTTTTAACGCTTCTTAGAGCAGTTCTCCTTTATAACCGTGAACATTTTATTCTCAATTTTTGATAAATTTTTAAGGTAAAAATATGGTAGTGAGTATAAAATATTACGTGATACTTAATCAGATGAGAACAGGATTATCAGTGTGCTAGTTAAGGAAAATTTACCTCGTAAAAAAATTAATGACTGTTCTTCGTAGGATTATAAGGAATGCATTTGGTAGTGTTATATTTAATTTTTATTTAAACAGCGTGGAATAAAAACCCTTCTCAGTTCGAAAACGCAGTATGACCTCAACTTAAATTGCCATCATGCTGCTAAAAATCATCAATAGCTACCAAATAAGGTCCTGTGATTGGTCCACGCTGGTAAATTCGGCAATTTACCCTTTAAAAAGCTTTCAATTTGTCCAGTTTGCTTTCAAGATGCGACGCTCGAGCCATCTGGGACGCTTCTCCGTGCTCAGGAGCTTAATGAAATTCGCATGCAACTCTTCCCACTTATAATGACTCTCAAGGGGCTTTTGAACCTTAAGCCTCTTTCTCAGATATTCTTATGAGGGGATGTGCAAGAATCAGAAGATTGGTATTAACTATAATAACTTAATCCATTATAAAGATAAACAGAAGTTTCTGGAGTAATTTTTAATCATTATATATATTCCGCCTCTCATACCTGACGCGCAAGTTGTGGGGGGATATAAAATCATAGGTTTTTTATGATGTCGGTAATTTTGGTAGATGAATATATATATAATATATATATATATTTAATAATAATAATAATTATATAATTATTAATATTAATATATTAATATATATATTATATATATAATATAATATTAAATATATATATATATAATAATATATTATAATATATATATAGTATATTATTTAATATATATATATAATATATTTAATATATATATATATTAATTATATATATAGAAAGATATAATATATACTATATATTAATATAAATATTATATATATTAATATAATATATATAATAAAAAATATAAATATAAAATATATATATATTTAAATTAAAATATTAATATATATACATTATTAGTTACCATAATTGTTCTAATTGGTTAGCTTCAACTATTTAGTGGAATAATTAAAATAATATATTCATTATAGTAAAGCACTTATGTTATTATATTTTCGCTTCTATAACCTAATAGTTCATTAATATTTTTCTACTCGTTATCTTATACTCTATCTCAAGTTATAATAGTTCTCTCTTACTATCTTTTACTGCTTACTCTCTATTATATATCTCTCATTTCTATATTCATCTCTAGTTCGTATCTTACTCTTCTTACTCGTCATCCTTAATAGCGTCTCTATATATATATTATATATTATCTCTCTATGCTTACTTTATCTATCTTCATCTTTACTTATTGATTATAATCCCAACAATAAATAATATATATAAAATTTTTGAAATTTGGAAAATATAATTTAATATATATATTTAGATAATAATATAATAAATTTATGATAATTGTGCAGATTAAGTGCTTTTATATGCTTCTTAAGTGTTATATAAAATATTCTTTATCTATAAACTAAACTATTTTTATTAAATATATAAGTGAGCTATTTAACGCCTCAACATAAATCCATAATGAATGAGTATTTTGAGTTTCATTATAACATCTCTCTAGTCGCCAGAGTTCAAAAAATAAGAATGTATTTTCTACCTCTCTCTCGCTCTCCTCCTCGCTTCCCATTAATATTATAATTATATAAATTATATAATTGAAATATATTATTATATATAATAAAAATTATATAGATATAAATATAATACTTATATTAATAATTTAAATTAAGATTATATATATATTATATATTATATATTATATATTATTTATGTATAACATTATATATATGAATAGTATAGTCTTAGTATATATATATAATAATATATTATATATATATTAGTAAGTTAAGTATATATTATCTATATATATATAGTAGTTAATATTATATATAAGTGTATCATAAAATCGCACAATACTATGATTATTATACTATATTTAGGTTACGTGTCTTATTTCCTCTCAGAATAGATTTTAATCATATAACTACCTCCTTGCTTCAAGCTTGAGCTTTGAGTTAGCCCTCGAGTCTCGACTATAATTACTGGTCAAAAATACCATACAATGTGGTCTTTACTCTCTAGAATTGTAAATGTTTAATCTTTTTACTGTATTTTTCGATAACAAGGGCGATTTGAAAACTAAACCTTATACTTATATTTATTTACTATACTAGTTACCAAGGAGCTTAGTATTTTATAACTGCTCTATACCCGCTAACTACAACCCCCCCCGTACTCACCCCCCTCCCCTCACCTACCCTACCCTAACATCCCTCTCTCTTCTCTCTCTATCTCTCTCTTATCTATACTATAGTAATATATAACATATCTTCATCTTACTTTACATCTACTATATATCATAGTTATATATATAATATACTAATACTGGGAGTGAGATATTAATACTAGTATGGAGTAGTATACTATTCTCTATTTAATAATCATAGTATAATATACTATATTATTTATATTATATATTACCTATACTATGATTACATATAGGTAGTATCTCACTCAGTTAGTGACCGTTATAGTAGGTAAGTATGTAGTAATATAGGTAGGGGAGTATACTATATATATTATATATCCTTAACATATATATATTATATACGTATATTATACTATATAATATATATATTAAGTATATATATAGTTATATATATATATAATATATAGTATATAGTATATTATTATATTATATATATAGTATATATATAATATATATATATATATATAGTAGTAATATATTATATATATTATATATGTGGTATATGTGCTCAGCACCTATATATTATATATTAAACAACACTTATTGTCTTTTCCGAATTCTCTCTCTACGCTGGAAAAATCCAAAATTTTAAGCAGTCTCGATCTTCTCGACGCATACCATTGTCTGGAAATCGATAAAGAGACACAACCGCTACTAGCCTTTCGCACTCCGCGAGGTCAGTATGCGCTAACAAGACTCAATTTCGGTTTGTCCAACGCACCACCCGTCTTCACAAGAACGATGGAAATGGTGTTATCTCATCTCCTAGGTGATGCATGCAGAGTCTTTTTGGACTATGTCTTAATACTTGGTGAAACATTAAAAGAACATTACGGTAACTTAGAAAAGGTTTTCCAATCATTTCGAAGGAATAGGATGAAATTCAAACTTGATAAATGTAATTTTCTCCGGAACAGTGTCCTATTTCTGGTTTTTAAAATTTCCACAGACGGAATCTCCAGACTCTTACTACATTCAAACCCCCTACTAATATATCAGAAACCAGATCTCTACTCGGCTTCCTGAACTACTAAACCATTTGGTAGACCCCTACTCAGTCCTTGCCAAGCTTATAACAAAACTGCTACAAAAAATGCAACATTTTTATGGGAACCCGAGCAACAAAGAACTTTTCTTACCTTAAAAGATAAGCTATTATTACAACCCCAATTACGATTTCCTGTTACTCCTAGGAATTCTATATCAACACTGATGCCTTTAACCTAGGGCTCAGTGCTGTACTATATCAATTAGATGAAAATGGGAAAGAGAAGCCATTATCTTTCATTTCCAGAGCACTAAACAAATCCTAAGCTAATTACAAAACTACTGAACAAGAAGCATTGGCGATAGTCTTTGCTTTACAAAAATTTAAAAACACGGTGTTCATTTATCCGTTTAAAATTATCACGGAAAACCAACCGTTAATTCATCTTATACGCCATAAGCAGCTTACCGGACGTTTAGAAAAATGGAATTTATTCATAACGCATTTTAATCTAACGATCATTTACAAACAAGGCAAACTAAACATTATTCCGATATTTAGTGAAATCTCCTATTGCTCTTACCTCTTTTGCACAAATACCGTCTTCTAATGGAACTATCCTTTTTTGAACAAAAGAAAACGTTTGTAAAAATGACAAAAGATAACTCTCTATGAATATGCAAAACCCATCATTTCTCATAACAAACCACTTTCCGAACAAGACACTCTTGCTGACACTTACTCCCATGTTTTAATCGATGAAATTTTACATTATGCAACACAGTCTGGATGTTTCCTTATCCAAGTCCCAGATACACTAATCCACTCCGTCATCAAACGCTCTCATGCACCCTTTGCAGCAGGACACTGCGGGACGCAAAGAACCAAATTTCGAATTCGAGAAAGATACATTTTACCAAATTACACAAATTTACTCATGAATATTGTACTACATGTCCTGCCTGCCAAAACACTAAGGGAAATACTCCCAAAACCGGCCCCATAAAAACATACTCCTTCCTCTATGAACCTTTTTCCAGAGTCCATCTAGACATTTTAGGGCCTTTGCCCCAATGCAAAATTATACATTGGAAATACATTCTTTCATGAAAGACTCTCTTACTAGAAATGTTGAACTTGTCCCCCTGAAACAACATACTACCAAAGACATTACACAGGCTATCTTGGAAAGAATAATCTGAAGCCATTCCACTGCGGAGGTAATCATTTCCGATCGGGCATCGGAGCTGACCTCCCAACTTTTTAAAGAAATATGTGCCCAATGGCGTATTAAGGCAATAAACATAGTTGTTCGACACGCCCAGGGTAATGCACTAGTCGAAAAAGGAAATCATTAAATAAGCAATTATTTACGGCACTATGTTAATACCAATCATAACGATTGGGGTCCATACATCCCGTACACACAGACTGCCATGAACTCAACCAATCATTCCCCCATTAGTACTTCCCACATTTTCTACTTTACACGTACAATAAAAGACTCCCTTGGGATCTTCCAACCTTTTCTTCCCCTTCTACTTCTGCACAACCACCCCCGTATGCACATAAATGACTATGTTGATGAAATAGCCGAGCGAGTCCACTTAATAGGGACCAAACTCAAGAACACTTACAAGCAGAAACAGAAAAAAGCAAATCCTAAAACAACTACCAAAATCTTGTAACACCCAAATGAAAATAGGCTATTTATTTCACATCTTGAACGTCTTAAAGGGTAAACAATCCCCAAAAACCTGCCCAGAAATGGACAGGTCTTTACAGAATCCAACAGTTTGTTCCTTAAAACAAACTGTTACTCCAATGTTTCTACTCTTTGAAACCTTTCATCGTCCACAGGGATAATGTCAAGATATCGAAAGGTACTGACGATTTCCAACCTATTTCCCAAAAACAACCCCACTTTGACCTACACACAAAAACAAGACCACCTCCTAAACTAATACAACACATTACAATCCCCCAACAAACCATACGAAACATACCTCACACTATACACGTTCCAAGAAACACAATATTCCCAACAGAAACCTAACAACGACCACAAAATCAACCACCGATTACACCTACAACTTCTTTACACATTCCTTCACTCCACAGACAAAATTTACAAATAAGACAGTTATTCCCACGTGAAGAACCTGCATCACCAGAACCAGTTTCTCGCACACCAACAACACCACCATATTCTCCAACATCATACAGACCCTATTTGCCACAAAAACAACAAATATAACCGGAAAAACCCAATTCCCATGAAGCCTCTTCCCATGCACACATAAAATCACCAACACGAGATTTCCAGATCTTACCATCCCCTCCAAAATTATCCCCTGTACAAAGACTTTTGTGCCACCACCACCACTCCTTCCTAGATTTTCCTTAGATGACCTTCCAACCTTACCCCTTAAAGCTTTTTTTTTCAAAAGGCAATCCATCCACAGCCTGCTGCTCTACAGGAAATCTCTATCCCACTCCTCCAGGCACCAGGGTAAATGATCCATCCTGCAGACCTTCCTTATCATTCCAAAACCCTGACATCCCACACCCCATGCAATTACGAAACAGGCAACAACCTGCGACTATCATGAGAGGACAAAGAGAATATCTTTTACCTCCTAGACAAACTATTCCTGCAGGTAGAGATCATCCACCTCCAAGACTTCCCCCACCAACATAAAATTTTCTTTCCTTTTCTCTCCCCATGGGGAGCATCACATATTTGAAAACATATGTGGAACATAATAACATCTTTGAAATAAACACCTCGAAGACATTATTTTTAAGAAACTATCCCTAACAGTTCTAAAAAAATAAATCAAAATTAAAACCACAAAATTTTAAAGACAAAGGGACATTAAAATTGTACGAACTTGTCAAATTATATCTTAAATATTAGCAACACAATCAAGTTCACATTCCTCAAATTTTTTTATTATATCTTAAATACAAACAACATTATCAAGTTCAATTTTTTCCTATCTATTTTATAACTAAAATACTAACAAAATAATCACCCCAAAAGGAAATTCTCCATAACGAAACCCTTGAAAATACATTCCCAAATCTCACATTTCTATACTCTCCATGGTTATTTTACATTAACAAACATAGACAAACATCCATCCATTCAACACTTTAAATCGACTCTATCCATTTATCCTAATTTAGATAACAGTCACATTAATCCAAAGACTCTAGCATTGAAATAAGAACACTCTTTAAACAAAAGTTTTTTTTTTCCAGACTCGGGTCTATATCGCACTTTTTTTTAAATACAAAAAATTGCGAAATTATTATTCCAACTAAAACCTTAACATCATTTCTGTTGAAATTTTCATTAGATTTATCACAAAGAGCAAATCTAAGATCTTGACTTTTTTCCTACGCGGAATGGAATTTTCCTTCCCACGCATTTTCTTTTTCTTTCTCTATCTTATCTTCGCCAAACATTTTTATTAATATAATTGAACATCCTTACAAACATATTTTTTTAAATACCCTCGTTAGAGTTTACTAACTTTGATTTTCCATAATAAGAAATAAATTTTAATTTTTTTCTCATAAAATCCAAAACCACTCTAGATTAATATCGAAACAGCCATTTCATCATTTTTTCTTTTATTGCCCGTTTCTCCCTCCATTTATTCTCTATTCATTTTCTGGTATATTTAAGTTTCCAATTTTTAAAAATGTTTTAAACCAAATATCATTAGAAAAACTATTTTAAATTGATATCTCTCCTTATCAATTTTTTTTTTTTTTTAAATTGGTTTAAAGCCAATATCATTATGAATTAAAACTATCTCAAAGAAATAATTTATTTATATAATTGCACCAACTTTTTCTAATAGCCGACTCTATAGCCTATTATATTTGGGACGGTTTTCGCATCTCTCGTCCATTTCCATTCTGATGCATATTTAACCCACCTTTTTTGGACCGCGTAAGAAAGCTTCTAGAGCTTTCGGGAAAATTTGAGTCCTTACACTTGGCTTCCCGACTTATTTCCAGAAGATCATTTTTTCCTTCCTCAGCCGCTTCTGATCTTTCGTGGTGAATGGTGTAAAGAAAAATATATATGTTTTTGTGGGGTAAGAGTGAATTAATTAAACTAATTTTTTTTAACAAGTGCTTCCTTTTACTTGACCGGTCGTTTAATATATTTTGGGTAAGTTTTTTAATAGTAACTTATATTTCTCTTATAAATACTATATATATATATATATTAATAATCACTCATAGAGCGCGTTATGAGACTCGCGCGTCGTATATATAATAATTTTAACACATAAATATCATATCATTATAGTCATACATATATTCATATCATTATATATTAAATATATTAACTTTATCTTGTAGCTAGCTCATCACCGTATATATATATATTACTCATGGTATTTAAAAGTACTTCTTACTACTATATATAATATATATATTATATATATATATATATATATATAAAAAATTTTACTGATCTAGTATATTAGTATATGAATAATGGAGCTAAGATACTGGAAACCACTATTATATATTATAAATATAAAATAACGTCAACACTTAATACTATAACTAGATATATATATATTATTAGTGGTGATGTAGTATATATATTATATATTATATATATATATATATACCGATATATATATATAATATATATATATATATATATATATATATTAAATATATATATATATATATATTATATATATTTATAGGTTAACCTTTATAGTATATAATATCCTATTATAAGGACCTTAACTACTCATATATATATATGATGGTATTTTATTTATCAGGGTCATATTATCTATTATATAATTTATAATAGTCATACTATGATATAATACTAACCATAACTCTATATAGTATATATATACGGTAATATATATATATATATATATATATGGTATATTATATATATATATATAATAAATAATGTATTATATATATATATATATATATAAGGTAGAGCACTTATATGATATATTAATATATAGGGAATTATACAACTCTTATATATAAATATAATATATATATATAAATAAATAAATATATTATATTAGTATTAACCCCTGTTATTTTCTAGTAGTATATCAGGTGAGATTAATATCGGTTGTAAAATATTACTAATCTGATATATTATGTTAACTATTATATAATAAATATTTTTGTTATAAAATGCTATAGGTATGCTATATATATATATAATATATATATATATATATATATATATATATATATATATATAATATATATATATATATATATAAATAATATATATATAATATATATATATATATATTATAGTATGATTAATTATAAATATCTCATATATATGTTATTAGTATATATTTATTATAATAATAAAGTATATAATATATATTATAGATTAAATACTATATTTAAAGTATCACCAGGCCTTCACTCCTAATTTGGTAAATCTTGATGGCATCGAACAACCTATATCTCTTAATTTTAATTACTTTCTGGTCCTAACAGGTCTCCATCTCACGTCCTACGCGTTTTTTCCTTCGAGCACATTTTGATCGGGGTACCAGAATTGGGTGGTCCCTTGTGAGCATTGGCTTCGTCGAGGCGCTAAACTATAACTGGACATGAGACTGGCTGCATTCTGTCTCTGCATCAGGTAACGTCTTCGACTATCTGTGGCAGATAATGAGGGAGCTGTAATCTGTTGGAGTGGCGCAATGAGCATGTTCATTCCTTCTTTCGACTAAATCTTTCTCTCGTCTCATAATCCATTGTTTGATCGTGCTGTTCGTCGTTGGCCATCATCTATAGGAGGACCGTGGCTCATTCGATGGAGATTGGAGAAAAGTTTAGCGCTTCGTTCTCCTATCACTCTTAGTAATTTCCATTAGGCTAGAAATCATTGCAGGGATTACTCTTCGACGAGCAAAGGCGGGCTTTCATTCAAACGAAAGTGCGCTAACCCTTCCTTAGGTTCTGCAATTCCTCCACTCTGACTTGGATAATCTCTCTTTGCGGCACATTTTCCGCTATATGCACCAACACAAACTCTCTAACAACTAATCTGTTACTTAATACATGTCTTTCCTTTGCTATGCTTCTCTTATTCGATCTTTGAACATTCTTCTCTTCAGATATTCTTGGG
Organism: Trachelipus rathkii; assembly: GCA_015478945.1. Taxonomy (NCBI): domain Eukaryota; kingdom Metazoa; phylum Arthropoda; class Malacostraca; order Isopoda; family Trachelipodidae; genus Trachelipus; species Trachelipus rathkii. The sequence goes on from JABUQX010054601.1 coordinate 16,015, forward strand.
TTACCTCGTTTTATGCTAAGTTCGCCTCCCCATCACTGATATAACATACGTGCCCAATCTATTCCGCCTCCTATTTTCCATCTAACTCAAACCCGGACGATTTCAGGCATTCCTTCATCTTCCTTCCTTCTCCTCTCAGTGTGTCCTATGCCTTTTGCCTGTGATTACATGAAATCTACGAACCGTTAGGAAGGTCTCGGTTGGCCGGATTTGGCAGTCGATTTAGCACCGAGTTTTGATGTGGAGTGTGCTTCCGTGCTATTCCCCGCGCCCTTCGCTCAAACATATTCACTATGTGCTCAATACTAAAGCGTCGTGTTCCCTTCTATGTGTTGGAAGCATACGCACTATGTTTCCCAACCTATCGAAAAAATGAAGTAGAGCACGCTCGTATGATCCTTCCAACTATCGCCCAATAGCTCTCTATTGAGTATTTCTTATCTAAATCTTTGAAACTCTTCTCTTACTCTCATTCTTAGTCATCTGGAATACCCATGATCACTTACTATTTCCGATCTGGCCTCAGTTTTACTAGCCTTTTGTGGCGCTTCGATTCTTGAACGTGGCGTGTAGTCCTCTTACGTCTGGCCTCTTATACTTTTCCTGTCTTACTGATTTATGGTTTTCCCCTTTAAAGAACTACGGGGAGACTTGCGTTGGGTGGCGCTTGACCATATCCAAAGCTTTTGGACCGGGTAGGCACGCGGTCCACTGCTCTCAAGCTCCCCTCCTTTTCCTCCTTCTCTTGCTTACCTATACTAGTTTTCTTTCAAATTCACTCAATATCGGCTTGTTCAATGGGCGACTTCTTCCTCCTTTTCCTCAATAGTGGTGTTCCTCAGGGTTCTGTCTTAATCTCCCTACTTTATTCCTACTTTTATTAATGGGATCTTCTCACCTGCATATCTAACTCTATTTCACTCATAATGCCGATGACTCGACCCTTCATTCTTCAAACTCATTTCAATTCTGCTCCTTCTTTTACTTCTAGAATTGCCTCTCTCTTTCAGATTTCCGATTCTATTCTCGCTAATCTGGGATAGAATTTCCGGGTGGGGTCGTCTGAACCTTGTGAATATTCAATTCTTTAAAAACTCAACTTCACCAAATCTCTAACCTCTCTAAAAACAACCTTTCTTACCCATTCCTAACATTCTCGACGGTTCTCTCGTCTCCTTGTTGACAATATAAAATCCTTGGCCTTAACATAACAAAAAAAATGTCTTGGATAACCTCACATCACAACACGGCGTGCTGTTAGAGCTCTAGTCATCAAAGAACACTGAGTAGAGATTACTAGAGAGAGAATAATTTAGACTACGAGACTTATTTTCCTCTTCCCAGTTGACTCTGCAGAGGCATAAAAAGCGGCTCACCTCATCCTCGTCCCTTCCTGATATTGGAGTACAGCCTATCATCACTCTGGGTGGAAGGCTTCTGGGTTTTCACCGCAGGCTTTCTGTGGGAATAGTGCAGGAGTTCGAGTCAAAGTGGTTTAATAGAAGGCTAATAAACTGTTCTGTACTTCCATGTTCACTTGAACCCTCTATCTTTGCGCGATTGTGGTGCTTTATCTCTTTTCTATAGGTACGCGCAGCGGCAGTCTCGACTCCTAGGGAGCTCTCTCATCACTCGCGTAACCATTTGGCCATCTTTACTATCGTCCGCTCCCTACGCCAATAGCCTAGCTTAGGGGGCTTGAGAATAACCGTGTGCTTGCACATGTTATCCCTCACTGAGTTTTGTGCTGATGAGGGTAACTCCAAGCTAGTACGCTGCGGTGCTTGCCTCCATTATTTCCTTTCCTGCCCACTATCTGTTCTGTGGAATTTCATCTCCATTCTTCGTGTTTGTCCATGCTCAGAATTATTAATCATCTCTCCCTTTCAAAGCCTGCGTATCTGTGCTCGATATGCCGTAATTTGCTTTTAGTTGTAATAGACGTTGATGAGGCTGTGCAACACCCCGCTTCCCTTAGAAAGGGCTCCTTGGCCCGGTGTACAGTGGGATTGGGGGACAACTGTAATTTATCCCCTAGATTATGATGTAATATATATAATATGTATATGATATTCTCTATATATATTATATATATAATATATATATATATATATATATATATATATATAGGTATTAGTTCATTATATATATAATAACTACATCATATTTATTAAACTAAATACTTCAATTAATATATATATATCATTTATCATATAATATATCTTTAAATCAATAATGTTTATTATCATATGTGGTTATTATATATATATATTTACATTATATATATATTATAATAGTGATCGTAGTAAGTATTATATTTATATATCATAGGAATAATCTATTATATATATACCGACTATAATGAATATTTAGAATAATATATATACTATATTATATTATATAGGTATATATTAAATAATTAGTAAAGTACTATCTATTAAGAAAATATAATTATATTATAATTATTTAAAATATCTTTTAATTAAATTATTTTGTATTATGAAATAAAAGCTATATATATGTATCTACATATAATCATTAAATGGCCATCTCCTTCATGGTCATTGCTCTTTATCCTGTTAACCTCGGGATCAGCTACTTCCCCTAAATATAATTATTTATATCGTATGAATTGTCAGAGTCATACAGCTGCTCCAAATATTTTGGTATTATACTCAATTAAGCTGGAGGTGAGATATATATATATGTATATATAATATATATGTATATAATAAATATATGTATATAATATATATATATATATTATATATATATATTATTAATATATTATATTATAATATATTTATAATATACGGATATATTATATATATATATAGTATATATATATATATATATATATATATATTATAATATATATATATATATATATATATATAAATATTATATATAATAATATAATATATATGTATGTTAGTATGTAATGTTAGTTATGTGGTTTAAGCGTTAGTGTAATGGTTCTGGGATCTTTAGGGCTACCTATGATGGTATGTACTATATATAATATATATATATGACTCTAGGTGATATATATATATATAATATCAGTATATACGGCTATATATATATATTTATATATATATATATTATTAGCGATCAGTATAAATGAGTGTTAAGTGTGATAGTTATATAGGTAGTTCGCTCTCAGAATAGTTATGGACTTAATTCTTCAATCTCTCATTATAACTTATATTTCTTTTCTAATTCTAATTGTTGTTTACTCACAGCTTAGTAATATGATTACTTTACTCCTTTATTATATTCTAAATTATAGTGATTACAATTATATTACCCCATTATCTACTTTTTCACATACTAATTATATTTGTATATTATAGATATATATGGCTATATATAACCGGCCAATTAGAGGCTAAGCGTTCTTCGAAGTTACTATGAATAACTGAATTAGAGCGTTAGTTTTACCTTATCATATCATCTATTTATCTTCTGAGGACTAAACAGACCATAATTAATTATATCTATATAAATATCGATGATTATATACTTTTACCTATTAACTTCACTAAGGACTTTGACTTGGTTTCTCATTATATATATTCTAGCGGATCGATTATTAATATTAACAAGTATTTAATTACTATATTGAACTTTGAGCCTGGCGGCCTAATTACTAATATTACCTCATATTAATAGATGTATGAAATAGTGTAATGCATAATATATATATGCCGTCACGTTGTATACTATGATATATATTACTGATTATTATATAATACTATGAGCATAATATAGTATATATAGCGTGATACTATATATATATTATATATATATACTACTCCCTCACGAAAATAAAGGTATATATATAATATGATATTATATGGTACTGTTATATATATATATGAGATTTACCTAGCTCTGGTACTTATGCTGTTTGCCGCTTTATTTAGCTTTAGGCAATAATATAGTAGCTCTATGGTGATTACTTCCTATTTATAGGTAGGAGAAATAAAGGTATATGTATACGTTATTAATATATATAATTTATATCTTTATAATATATATTTATATATTATATATATATATATAGTATTATAATATATATTTATATATATATATATTATATATATATATATATATATATATATATATATAATATTAGCATATATATATATATATATATATATATATAATATATATATAATATATATATATAATATATATATATATATAATATATATATATTTATATATATATATATATATATATATAATATATATATAGTATATATTATTATATATATATATATATATAATATATATATATATATATTAATATACATATATATATAATATTTATAATTTTATTATATATATAATTATATATATATATATATATATATATATATATATATATTATAGTAAATTATATATATATATATATATATATATTATATATATATAATATTATTGTATATTTATATATCATATATAATATAGTATATAATATATACTAATATATATATATATAACATATATATATATATAATATATATATATATTATTTATATATATTATTTAATATGCATGAGGCATTGAAAATGTATATATCATTACCGGTTTGTGTGTGGGAACAAAGTACATTCGATGCGAAGTCTGAATAATATATAATAATAATTGATTTGCAATATATTAAAAATTAATTAATGGGGAATAATTAATTAATAATAATAATAATAATAATAATTAATAATAATAAATAATAATTAATAATAATAATAATAATAATTAATAATATAATAATAATAAATAATTAATAATAATAATTCATGAGAATTAGAAATATATGGATAAGGGTTTAAAAAAAATTATATACTATAAAATTTTTCTAAAAACCTATGTTTTTTTCCGTTTTTCCAATATTTTAATTTTAAGCATCATACGTTTGGCAATGTTTAGGACAGAGCGAAATATTTTTTTTAGTGCCTAAAGTTATTTCTGTATTTATCTTTTGCATTTTTTAATCATTTCAAGTTATAATTTCAAAAAAAAAAAAAATTATAAAAAAACTAAAAAAATTAAAATCTTATCCTTGTAGCATTTACAAATGTCGTTTTTCTATTTCCTCAGTTCAAAAAGTTAAGTTTTGACTTCCCTTTTGATGTATTTTTACATATAGTTTATTACAATGACTCAGATAAAGGACCGCTTCCTGTTACGTTCTCTCGTTCATTAATCTAGTCCTCTGAATGGAGAAAGTGGTTGTTGAATCAAAATGGGGGTTTTGTCCGGACTCGTAGCACATTCTCGAGCAATGAGGTCCTACGTTTTCGTGCACGTTCCTTCTTCCCACTTGTTAGTTTTCAGACTTTTTTCTATTTATTATGTAATTTTCCCTTATAGTATTTCCCCCTTTCGCTTGCATTCGTCCGAACCCTACATTTTCAGTGTGTTCCTCTGAAGGGGGAAAGATTTTAGGTTAGAGATTTTTTTATTTTTGGCGGATACTTTTCTTTCAGAAACATCAACGTTCCCCTTTTCATACTTAATATTTTTGGCTTTTGATTTTATTTTTTTTTTTTCGGAATTTAATATTTCAGTTACACCGAGATCTTTTTGGGGAAAGATTATATTATACTATTATATATATATTATATCACTCTCTATATATATAGACTGTGATCAAATTTTGATGAGCACGAGACCAATTCTTTAAAAATCCTTTGCACACCAAAACAATTAAGCGGTGAATTCAGTCACTAATAAATTTTATGAAAGTTTATAGTTACCTTATTATGTAATATTTTCTATAATAAAAAATGAAGATATTATAATATTATATATATTGTTCAATATTATAATCTATATTTATATACTTCCATTTACTATATCCTTATGTTAATTAGACATTTTTGGTCAGGAATAAACAGCTAACTTATAATAAAATTCTCGGATTACAATATATAATTATTATGGAAATAAAAACAAATTGGTTTATAAAACATACAGTGAAGTATATATTAAATATTCTATCAAATAACCAATTATACTCTTATTAGCATATAGTATTATTATTATTCAATCATCACTTATATAAATATATAAGTATATTTATAAGTGTAGATGTTATTTATAGTATAGGCTGAAAGTAGTATATTATATTAATGATGATTTGATATATTATATTACTCCTATTTAAGTACCGTATTAGTGATACTTTTAATATTATATATATAACTTGTATTTCAAATCATTCCACACGATCTTGTGTGCTAATAAAACTTAGCAACAATTATTTGCTTAATATTATACAAATTAAGGATGGTTTGAACCCTTACCCTTAGAGATGGTAACTCCCGGAGTGCTTACCTCGAGGACACTCGATTAGCGCGTCAAAAGGAAACCCATCATCGTTTTATCGCTCTCGTAAATAGTCTATAGGTCTTCCCTCCTAACGACGAGACGTCGCACGGCGTGTCTTGGGACACCTTAACTCTCTCCTACGGGGCCTCCCCGCCAAAACACTCGGGGTCATTGGGTGGTCAATTCATCTGGAGGGCCCGGGGCAATCTTTGTGAAACGGCGCCTTATGTAGATATTCAAAGGATTATTTGTTCGGCAATAAAATATTATATATAATATATATATATTATATATATATGATATAGTTAGTATAACGATTAATCTTAGACAACTATATAGTAGATTCCTATATATGTATGTATCATAACCTAAATAAACTCATTAGGTTCTTATACGTCTGTAACGTATAATTTAATATACCCTACTATCTTTAACAAAAGATGGTGATTAAGTATACTAAGTGAAAGTGAGATACATATATTGGTGATATATTAGTATTATAAATATGTGATTATATCAGTACCTATCAGTATATCTAAAATATAGGTTTGTATCGCTAACGATATATTTCTTATATTTTACCTTATATTCTGTTTTATTTCTCGACCTAAGTACTATACCATTCATTTTATTCTCTATTACTATCTTTATATATAGTTAATCATTTTATTTTTATCTCACACGTGTTACATATTCTATCTCTTATTGCCCGATTCTAAATAAATTTTCAATCTATCTATAATATTATATTCCTATTAGCTATATATATAATATTAATATATATATACCGATATATATATAAATTAGAGAATAATAGTTCTTATACCTTCATATACATTATACCTATCATTATCTATATTTATAACTTACTATAATTATAACTTATTTTACTTAATTTATACATTACCTATCACAGATAATATTATCTAAAACTCAGGCTGTATAGCTCTACAGCCTAATTAATATATATATATATATATTTAATACTATAACTATATAACTCTACGCTAGTATATGGTATATCATTACATAATCATTATCCCTATACTATGTATGATAGTAGGGCTTATAATCATTGTTATGACCTTTAACTATTATACTTATCTTATAGTAATAGTTAATAATATATAAGGTTTACCTGGGTACCCTTTACTCATAGCTTGGGTCACTTAGTAGGTGCAAGACTCGGGTACTTTTAATCTTATACTAGTATACTTACATTATATATTACCCTTATTTTTATCTACATATCAAACTTATGCTTATTTATATGGTAATATATATATAATAATGATTGTATATATATTTAGAGGTGGTAAGCGGATAACCGTAACCGCGATATATTGTCTCTATCCGCATCCGCATTTAACTTTTTGCGGGATAATGGATAGTATTATACCAATTTCTATTGAAATTCAGAGGCAGGAAACGGGAGTGGTGTGTCTGGTACTACGCTTATATATAGTGTATCTATATATTATAATATATTTATGGTGAGATATATATTAGTAGATATCTCCAGGGCGGTGTATACTATATCCTCTTTACAATATTTTCTGTATATATATTGTACGATATATCATTAGGTATTACTTTATAATTGTATTATATATTATTTATGTGCCAGTAATATATCACTAATTATTATATATTTTAGTAGCTATATATAAATATAGGTATAGGCAATAATTCCCTCACATATAAAATCTTGAACTTTTGATAATTTAGTATATTATAATTAGCTTATATAATATATATATATAATATATATATATATAATATTTGGTAGTATATAATATAGTATATAAGCCCTATACTATAATATATATAAATATTATATATATATATATATATATTATATACTCGTTATTAGGTCTTATTCCTCATCATTTAGTGAATTACTAACTAATATATTATAAATAAAGAAGTTACTAATCATCAATACATAGTGTTCTTCATTAATTATATAGCTCTTTTAGGGCTATGAGTGAATACTAATCTACTTTATATATATGTGGGTATTTATAAAAAATATTTGAGCGTACATCATTGGAGATTTTAAAATTTAATGATCAAATATTTTAAAAATTTTTGGGTAAAAACATTAAATTTTTGGGGTAAAACCTAACCTAACCTAAAAATCTGAACTAACCTAATAACCTAACCTAACCAAACCTAACCAAACCTTAACCTAAATTAACCTAACCTAATATTAAGGGAGTCAACCACTTATAATTGTCCATATATATATATATATATATATATATAGATGTAAGAAACTATTAGTACCCTTAATATATATATATAAAAAGATTAATTTTAATATTAGCTTAATGTACATAAAGATTAATTTAAAAACTATACTAACTTAATAGTACAGGGGCATTCTCTCAGATGCTGTAATCACTATGATCCTCTTCCATATCCTACGAGCATTGTGGCTAAGATCTCGCATTGCATCTGTTAGCCAGGCAAGTTTATCTTTGTTTGTTCATAGAATTTATTTCTATAATAATAATAATACCATAACACCAATATTTTATTGAGCCCATGAGCTGCTTATTCACAGGTCCTCTCGCGCTCCTGTTTAATCTTTAATTGTAGGATGGCCAGGTAATGGTGTATAGTTTAATGCTTGCGTGAAAGGTCCTCAGACAATCTCTACCACCGTGCCACCCCATACTAATACAAGCGCTCTCATCGAAACATAACCACACAATATTCACCTCATCTGTTAGCGGATACTCATTGTGTTCCTAGATCAATTGTGGAGGATTGTTTATTCTCTCGGCTCCTCTCGCAAGCGTATTTTGAAGAGAGTGTTCTCAATTCAGATAGTTGTCTTAAAAGACACCCTATCAGTTGATGGAAATGGATTATCAAAACGTGCACAAACCAAAGCCTTTTCGGAAAAGTCATATTCAAACGGTCCAATCGCAACTCTGTTTTCGGTTATGTCGGTGAAGTGAATTGCGCGTTAAAAAATTCTCTGTACGTAGTTGAGCAGAAGTCGCAGGGAATAAAACCCTTTTGGATTCCTGTCAACAAAGACTATGCAACTCCGATCTTTCAGCGGTGCACAAGATCTCATTTTACCGATCTAAGAGAGAAAAGCGAAACTTTACCCTGAAAAGGGGTTCAGAAGCTTTTGTTTTTTGAAGCATAATTTTGAAATATATTATTGGACTTTTCAAGCATGTATAAATTATATATATATAACCTTTTTTCCAAATGGCTGGAGGCTGTGATAGGAGGTTTTTCAAAATGCAAATTACAGTGTTTGGCGAGTTTCATAGGCGTCGATCCTGCACTCTTGTTATAAGCAGCACAAGCGTGCTACATACATCTGCAAGTAAATTATATATTATACATGAGATCCAGTATATACTTTTTCTCGATCTAATAAATATTTCAATTTATAATTACATCCTATCTATTAGTAATATATGCGAATTATTAACCCTAATAGTATATATATTACTATTCTTCTACACTATCAGCAATTAGGATTTTGCTTCTTTTATGTATATATTCTTAGGCTTGTATGTATTGAATTAAATATATATTTTCCCTAATATATATAGGTTAATTAAGCCAATAGCCGCTTATTTAGTATTCATATAGGTCTGCCTGGGGCTTAAAATAGTTAATTTCAATAATCTTTTAAGAATTTATAGAGTCTTTAAAAGTAGAATTTACATATCTGGTTCTTCATTGTCATGATGTTTGCTTCTACGCGACATCAATACGCCATAGCTGTTCAACCCTTGCTTGACCTTACCTATGTGGTACTCTCTAACACTCCTACTCTGCAACTATCATTAAAAATACTGCGGTCTCCTTTACGCGGCCCTCTTCTTAAGATCTTTACGATTCCTGTTCCCCATTTCTCTTCTTAAACAAAAATTGAAAAATAAATAGTCAGTGTCTGGAAAGATACTTTGGATAAGGTAACTATTAATATTACATAAACCAGAAAATCACTATGACAAGAGAACGCTCACTGGGTCTCCAATCTAAAAACATTACATTATGTATTTAAAATAAATTTCAATCTCTTAAAAAGTTTATTATTTCACCTATTGTTAGCCTATTAAGCTACCTGACAGCGTTTTCATACGACGAGACAGTCGTCGTATTCTGCCTTTAGCATCCTTTTCTTTACCTTCCATCAGACGATTAAGATCTATAGCTAATCCCTCGTAAACAACCGCGGTCTCTAAAAAATATAGAATCTTCTCAATAATCAATCCACACCTTCATGGGATATACAAATACACATCTCACAATGCAAATAATAGCATATAATCCCCATTTCTATCTACTGCACCTCACATTTGACAGTAAGGCGAAAACAAACATGACTTTCAAAAGAAGACTTCTTCTCTAAGACGCTTAGAATGAAGAATATTCTTAAGACTACTCTCAAAACTCATCCTGCTCTCTATCTCGCGAAGAGACAATAGATTACTCATCTCAATCAATAACATTGTCTAATCCATTCCGTGATCATGTCGGCCCCATCCTACAGGTACTCGGACTCCAGCCAATAATCGCATACTCATTTTATTGACATCGTTATGCATAAAAAATCTTTTCCATCATGAGATTAACATTTACTCAGACAAACCACTTTGACTCGAAATAATACATTTGTGATCGCATCACATTTAACTAGACTCATCTTCTCCCAGACACTTTTTTTATAATAAGAGAGTGGTATACAAATCAAAATTTTACTAACTAAACTTACTTATTTCATTCTCAACTAAAGGCTCATATTATCCATATGTAAATCTCTGTTACAAATTTTCATATATTTTCATTTATTCTTGAAATAACAACGTCCGAAGAGGATCCAGATAAAATTAGGTAACGGAAAAGGCTCACGTTGCACAAACATTTACATGATGAAGAAACCATGTTAAATGATTTATAATGACAATAATATTAGGGCACAAATTTTATTGGCAAATTTAATATTTTAAGGCTTTGATTCTATAATCTTTAGAGAAACTTGCCTTCAAAACAATTCCTCATATATTCAACACGGTTATATAAAGTATAATGTACTCATATATTCCTAATATACTTCATTTACTTTTATAGGTTATACTTTAATATATATGGATAATAATGTATCTATTATAATTAGTTATCCAATATTAGTACTATGAAATATATTTATATATTGTTCCGGTGAATCATATTCAGTATGGTGATAAATATATATACTATTACGTCTCTAAGTGTTTTAAACTAAAATTTGCAGAATGAGTTATATAATATGTTAGTGCACTAATAGATTGAATTAGCTTACTAATATAATTATATAAGTTTGTATGGAGCGTACAATATATTAGGCGATAATTATATATAAGTATATTATCTACTTATGCCTAACTTGTCACTATATCCGGGGTATTTAAAGGTATAATAATGGATACTTATACTAATCGGTTTATATAGTGCTAATATATATACAAATTATATATATATAATATAGTATAGTATATTAAATTGTAATATAATATTGACAGTTATATATTAATCTTTGACCTATATACTATATATATACCTGGGTATATATTATATATAATAATACATATAATATATATTATATTAAATATGCGAGAGATACCTGTGTGCGGGCTAGATACCCTCAAAACACCTTTAACTCTTCCCGCTCATCCGCATTCCGCAATCTGCTGATAGTGAGTTTTTAAACTTATCCCTACCTCGCGTCCCCCAGCTGTCCACGTATCGAGCATACAACGTCCGCGCCTAGGGTTTTATGAAAAAAATTATATACCAATTTGCCGTTACACCTTGCTTTAATATATCTGTTCCCCTGCTGGATAGCACTATTTACTTGTTATGTTATTTAATATTTCCTATCCACTTAAAATAACTCCTGTTGTTATAAGTGATATAACGCTATTTTAGTGATTGTTATAATATGTGTTTGTGATGCAGTAGTGTTATAGGGTACCCTAAGTGTATAAGAGGGTTCTATATAATATATGGTAACCTCTCGATTATATATATATATACTACCACTATGGGCTTTTAGGTTATATATTATCTATGGATTCTTATATATATTATGAGTATTAAGGGTAGCCTATATATCGTCGTAGGTTCATATTACTCAACACGGTGGTAGAAGTATTAGTATATTTATCGATTATTATATAAATTTATCTACTAATATTGAGCTATATATACCCCTTATATATATATCACTATATACACTTTGCTTTTATAAATTTTTGTTATATATTAATATAATTATCTGAGAAGTTAAAGTTGTGATTGACGAAAATAAACATTATTGCACAATCTAGGCACCCTCACAAATTATTTCAAACTATATGCGAGCATACAAAAATATGTCTCTTGAGTTTTCAAGTTCCTCAAAAGGGCTTTTTTAAAAATTGGCTTTAAACTATGGTAAGGGAAAATGTTATGAGAACTACCACAAATTCAGGGACAGAAATAATTCAGGCATTTTGGTAAATCTGAGACCAAACACAGTCAAAAATATATATTACACACACATAAACAAAGCATAACTGCTTTCAATATGAATGGCCAGGTTGACAAGGTCTGAGTGTGATAGACCATATTATATGAATATATATCATATAGATTTTATAATAAAGTATAGTATATTGTCGTTAGTATAATAAAGCAACTCGTTATATTTTTTAGGTCAATTAGTTATATATATAATAATATGTTGTGAGTGATATTATTCGAAAAATAATACCTAACCTCTACCCCCCCTACTAGGTTGCTATATTACTATATATATATAATAGGGGATATATATAGAATAATATGCGCGCTGGGTTTCTACTACCTCCCTTACTATCTATTGATGAGATGCTACTCGAGTGCATATTAATAAGAAGGACTATAACTCGTGATAGGTATTAATAATATATAATAGCATTTTATATTATATTAATATTATAACGGAGTTTAGAGCCCTATTATTATTGAAAATTTATAGAAATCTTTGTCCATATATATTCATATATATCATATATACTAATAATTCGCGAGTATTTTTTTAGTTGAGAGGATATATTAGTATATATATAATATATAAATACTATATATATATATAGTATATATTATAGTAGTTCAATATCTTATATATTCCCCTCTTATATATATTGATAAAGATTTTACTACCTCACTAATACTTATTTCATATTATATACTTTATATATAATATAGAATATTATACGGTATGATATATATATATATATATTTAATATATATTTATATATATATAGGGTATGTATATATAGCGTATTTATTATATATATATACATATTCCGCCCTCTCATACTATATATACAACTCACTCTAGCTGTTTTTAAAGTCCTTCTGAAATGAATATTATGTTAATATAAACTTCCAAGTTATTTACTACCCTCATTCAATTCGAGATTCTCATTAATCTCTCTCTTCGTCAGCAGCACCGTTAGTCTCCTATCTCCGAAATTTGTTTCTCCGCCATTTTGTTTTTCCGGAATCACAAAATAATGCCCAATAGGTCGGTATGACACTTAAACATCCCGTTACTGTTATATACGTAGCTCAATATAATTTCATAAGTATATAGTACTAAACCAGTGATTGTTAGAAATATTATATACTTTATAAATTACTTATTTTAGTGTGATTATTTAATTATTTCAATCATCGATACTACTTATACATATATTATATATAATTATATCCATATATATATATATATATATATATATATATATATATATATTATATAATATAATATATATATATAATATTATATAATATATAAATAAATATATCATACAATATATATATATATCCAATTTGGGGGCCTATTATATAATATATATATATATATATATATATATTATCATATATAATACTATATATATATATATAATATATATAATATATACTATGCAAAGATCACATATTCTCTTTCTAAATCCAGCTTCTGAGAGGGTGGTTGTTCTTAGGCGCCTACGAAATTTCTTCAAGCCATACCAATTGTTTTCTCTTTATAGGGGTGTGGTTAACCCCTGTATGGAGTATACGCCACACATCTTGCGCGTGATTCTACTCATAGAGCTCTCCTTTGAAAGGTTGAGTCTAGGGCTTTTATCTTATCAACTTTCTTGCTCCCACTAACTCTCTCCAGTTTCTCTAGCCCATCGAATTGCTACGCCACTTTGTTCTATCCCTCTTACAATGGAGATTGCTCTCTCTCTCTTTCTCTCCTCTCTCTCTCTCTCCCCTCTCTCTCTCCCTCCTCTCCTTCTCTCTCTCTCTCTCTCTCTCTCCTGCTCTTCTCTCTCTCTTCTCTCTCTCTCTCTCTCTCTCTCTCTCTCTCTCTCTCTCTCTCTCTCTCTCTCTCTCTCTCTCTCTCTCTCTCTCTCTCTCTACTCTCTCTCTCTTCTCCTGCTCTCTCTCTCTCTTCTCTTCTCTCTCTCTCTCTCTCTCTCTCTCTCTCTCTCTCTCTCTCTTACAACAGATACTGCTATTCTCAACTCTCCAGTCGGAAACCACCTTCAATAAGAAGGGCTCATACTACAAGTGTTGCTACGCAATCTCATCCATTCCCGGTCCATTTCTCTAACCTAAGACTTGACCGCTGTGCTCAATTCCTGCGTGTGTACTCGAATTTTAAAGTTTGGAACACTTATTCTTCATCTATTTTCCATATTATCTTTGACTTGTACCCTTTCAAACGCCGCTTATCGGGTCATGTCGACATTTGAATTGGAAATGGCTTGGGAGTTTTCCCTAACACTGGTGGATTTTAGTAGGCCTTCGACCTTTGCCCACCAAGAGGTTATATATATATATATAATATATATATATATATATATAAATATATATATATATATATATTATATATTTATTATATAATATATATATATATATATATATACTATATATATATACATATATATATATATATATTACTAAAATATGTTTCGCATATTAAAAAGAAATAAAAATATATATAAATATTTATATATATATAACTATATATATATATATGTATATATACTGAATTATTATATATACTATATATAATTTATATATTATATTATTATTCTCGTATTTTTTAATATTATATATTAATTTAGCTATAATATAAATATAATAAAAGTTTACACACCAGGGTAAATGAATGATTCATAGTATATATATACTATACCTATATATAAATAGTAGCTGGAAAAAGATTAATATATTATGTCATATATATACAGAATAATAATAGTAGTGTTAATAAAAAATATATATATATATAGCTCAACAGATAATATATTAATTGTGATCCGCAGATATTATACTATCATATGCTTATATACTTTTAAGTCTTTAACAAATTTGTTTTATTTTTGCGTCTTAAAACAACTAAAATATTAAAATATTTTTTATATAATTATGCGATTGTAATTTTTT
>JABUQX010054602.1:0-10000 GCA_015478945.1 Trachelipus rathkii
GAATTATTAATTTTTGGACATACTTTATCACATTTATCAGGTGACCACATAAAATTCATACCTTCTAAATAATTGAGAGGATATGTTAAAAGTCCTTTCATAGTTGATGCTTGTCCAGGATTTGGATATTCTTCCATACTTTTATTTCCAAGTTGATATTCAACTCTTGAAAATAAATACATGATTCCGTTATTAATTAAATTTATATATAATTCTTTTCCTGATCCAGTTCCAGTTCCAGGTTGATCTTTTTCAAATGTTGATCCATCTTCTTTTTTTAAAGATCCCTCAATATAAATATAACTTCTAGAAGGTAGTAAAAATTCATCCTGATTTTGAACTGATATTCTTATATCACTAGGTGTATTTAAATCAACTCCTGTATAAGGTTCATATTCTTGATATTCAAATCTTTTAATTGAATCATCTATTTCTGATGATTCCTTCCAATTTAAATTATACTCCATTTATTATAGAGAAAAAAAAAAGTTTATGTTGATTTTAAATGTAATCGAATAGTTATTTCTTCTCCTCGAAGATTTAATGGTTTATGATATTGATCAGTAAGCCAAATATGAATTAAATTAACAGTTGGAATTGTTATCGGTAGATATACTACTGTATTAGGTCTCTCATTTATTTTATAACCGGGAGGAACATCGGGGAAAAAACTATACAAAATTGGTTTTTGATGTCCATTAAGATAAGAACCTTCTATAATATTACAATTAACTAAGATAGAATTTACTGGTGAAATATTAACAATGTTTTCACTTTCATGTTTTCCAATGCCTTCAATAGCATCCCTACTAAATCCTAAAAGATTTTTGAATGACTTTTCATTGAAATATATAATAAAAATTAGCCCTCTTAACATGAATAATACATTTCATAGTTATGTGGTTTGCTTCAATACTGAATGCTTCTGAATGCTTATTTTTAACAAGATGTTCTTGAATGTAATTATTAATCGCTTTGATTTCATAAGCTCCTGTTGGAAATAATATTTCAAAAATTTTACCGTTATATTCATATGCAAATTTATTATTTGATTCATCAATATTTGGTACTGAATTATACGTATTTATATTTAATAACGCTATTTCATGTGTTTTACCCTTTTCTAATTTTAAAGAAGGGTAAAAATTATATTTGAAATCAGATGTATTACTAGATAACACAATGCTCATTTATTATAGAGAAAAAAGTTATTTAAAGATTTTATTATATCTGTATCAAATATACCTAATCTTAACAGTTCATCATTAATAGCTTGTAACTCATTAAATACATTAGTATTACCCGATTGAATTTCTGAAAATAATATTCTATGTTTATTAACAAGCTCATTAGGATCTGAAGGTAAAAATTTAAATCCCGTACCTGAAATATTAGGTACGTCTTCTACACTAATTCTTCGAGGAGTATCTCCAACACTGCTTCTTCTTGGTGTTCTTGCTCTCTGACGTATTTCTGCTGTTGTTTTCTTTACATCTTCAAGCAATTTATATTCATCATATATTGGTTTAATAAACATCTTATATTTATCACCCTTATTCGATTTAGCAGTACTTCCATCGTATCTAAAAAACGCTTTAGTTTGAATCATTATTTTCTTATAAGTATCATAGTCAGTTGTAGAAACATCTCCAGGATTTTTCAAGGTTAGAAGTTTCCATAGACCTTCAGTACCGATGTATTGGGTTTTATCAATAATTAAATTATTACCATCAATTTTAACTGTTGCATTACCTAATTTAAAATTATCACCTCCTTCAGCCATTTTAATACCGAATGCGTTGTCATATTTATTAGGATAATAAATTACTTGCAAATATTTTCCTGCTATTTTTCCTAACTTTGTAAAATTATATCTAGGAGAGCTAGGTGATGCTGGTACATCTTCGATAGCTAAAGGAACTTGACGTGAAGTAAGAGCTGGTAGTGTTGGTTGAGTTTGAAGTATTTCTTTTTGATGCGTAGTTATATCCTTAATCGGTTCAATTAATGGTTGTAGTAGTTTAATATTTTCTTGATAGATATCTTGTTCACCTAATTTTTCGTTTAAAAATCTTTTCTGAAGTTTCTTTCTAATATTTACCAAATCAGATTTTTCTTTAATATTAACATATGCCATTTATTATAGAGAAAAAAAACATCAAACATCAAACAGTTAAACATCAAACAGTTAAACGGCTTTACGAAACAGATATCCTATGTAAAACGGAACGCGAAACGGTTTGATGTTTAGCTGTTTGATGTTTGATGTTTAACTGTTTGATGTTTGATGTTTAGCTGTTTACCGTTTCACGTTCTATATTTCCGTTAAGTCTTTTTCATTTATCCAAGATGTTGTATTGTATCCTTTCCATTTAACTAATATTTTCTCTTTATTTCTTTTTAATATTTTTTCAACCTCGTATAATTCACTTTCATATTTCACCATTTCTTGTTCATAAAAACTTCCAATAATCTCTTCATCACTCATGTCTCTTATTTTATAAGTTATAGGATTTGTTTTCAATACTTCAGATATAATAAATATTTCTTCTGTAAAGTTTGGAAGATAACCTTTTCTAAAATCTTTATATTTTCTGCTGATTCTTACTCTATCACCAAGGTTAAATTTTGGTTTCCTAAGTTTAGACTTAGTAGGAGGAAATAAATTTTCATACACAACTTTACTATTCTTCTCAAGAGATCCTTGTTCAGGAGTCATTTTAATACTTCTATGAGAACTTGTATTATAATTTTTTACTAAATTAGGGAGAATATCAATCCATTTCTTTGTTTTGTTTTCTGTAAAATATTTCCACATTTTAGATTTTAAAGTTCTGTTAAATCTTTCTACTACTTGAGCTTTCGTTTCATTCTCTGTAGCAAACCAATGTATTCTATGTTTTCTAAATAGCTCTTGAGTTGGTTTATTTATGAATTCGAGTCCTTTATCCGTATGTATTTTTCTAGGAATTCGTTCCTTAAATATATTTTGAAATGCCTCTGCGATATCATTTCCAGTTTTCTTTTTAATAGGAGTAGCCCAAGCGTATTTACTGAATATATCTATAACTGTTAATACGTAATTTATATTTTTATTCTGAGATTTATATTTTTGCATGTCTACTAAATCAGCTTGCCATTGATCATCAACACTAGAGACCATCACTCTTCTCGTTGAAAATTTATGTCTTATAGGTTTATGCAATGTGTAAACGTTTTGATGATCTAACCAGTCCTTAACTATCTTAGAAGATAACCCGCTTTTTCGTACTAAGTCGTTGATTCCAGAGTATCCAGTTTTAGGATTATAATATAATTCTCTCAATTTTTCAGAGCCCGATTTCGCGAGCTCTTTACCCCGTTTTTTGATGGTAAACCCATTCCGAATCTTGATTTCATTCCCATAACTCCTGTGACTAATCTCGCGTCTTTTCTAACGTACTCTGGTTCATTAGGATCTAACGCAATTTCACTCGCTTGTTTTGCTAATAAATCATCTGCCGCATTTCTCTCTTTCGTATTTTTATGTTTTAAATAATTTATATCATGTTGTTTACAGGCCTTATCTAAACTGTTAACACCATTATATCCTTCTTTTAATCTTTTGTGTACTTTCGTACCTGGACCGCAATATGAATATTTTCCTGTATTCCTGAACGATCCGTTTTCAATATTTTCCGATGAAACATTATTAGGTAAATTTAAATGCATTTCTGGAAAAGGAAGTTTCTTCAACGCCGAATTTAACAATCCTGAACCAGTTTTC
Source organism: Trachelipus rathkii (assembly GCA_015478945.1). Taxonomy (NCBI): domain Eukaryota; kingdom Metazoa; phylum Arthropoda; class Malacostraca; order Isopoda; family Trachelipodidae; genus Trachelipus; species Trachelipus rathkii. The sequence goes on from JABUQX010054602.1 coordinate 3,767, forward strand.
GTCTTTAAAAATAATTTCAATTCATTAATATATTTTTGATTTTCAAGGGTTAAGGTTATTGAATTTTTCTCAATGAAATTTTCTTTATAAACTTTTCGAGTTGTATTGTAAATATACATTTATTTAAGAGGAAAAAAACTTTTTAGGTACATATATAGACTTAAAATTAGCTTGATATCTTCCTTCTCCTGGTGGTAATTTTTTATTTATAACAATGTAACCAAATGGTTCTTTCCAAGCAGTTTCGCAATAATTACGAAATTCTTCCCACGTCATATCTTTTGAAATGAAATCATTAAAAATATTAACTAAATCTTTTATAGGCAATGAGAACAATATAAATACATTAGCATTGGATCGTATTGTTTGACGAGGAAGTTTAAAATAGTTTTGACTAATATAAATAGAGCTTGTATTATTATGTCTTCCTCTCGTATAATAATCTTCAGCTTTACTTTGATTTGAATCATTCATTATATCATCAAATACAAATAAATTTTTCTTCTTGTTGTTAACATCCTTCGGGTCTAAAATTTCGGAAGAATCTTCATAATATTCTACCTTATATTTTGATTTTTTATGCTTTTTAGGTAGATTTCTAATAAATGAATCGATATCACCCCCTCCTTTCTCCAATAATTCAAGAACTTCGCTTTTATTATATCCTTTATCAAATCCTGATTTTATTAATTTATATTCTGGCTGGTGTAAAGACTTTCCAAAAACAAATAAATTATTATAATCTAACCACTTATCCATAAGTAACATTCTTAGTAGTAAATTCGTTTTACCGCATCCAGACTCACCAATAATTAGAATTCTACAATTAGGAGATGGTAATAAGAAATGATGTTCTTGATTATTTTTGCTCCTTTGTTTGTTTCATGGAAAGTCAAATTACACAATGAGAAAAAAAATAAAACTATATTTAAATTTTTTAGGTTTTTCAAAGGAGGGCCGCGGACGCGGCACCCCCTTTGTAATCGTTTCGTTTAAAAATTATAATTCAATTTAAAACGATGCCTCCGTGAAAACACGGGCGCCCCCCTTTAATTTTGAAAAATATTATAATAGAATGAGACGGGGTGTCTAGAGACACCCCGCCATCATCATCATCTGTTGGTTGACCATAGCCTTAAGGCTATGGTCAAATATATAATATATATATAAATTTTTTTTAAAATCATCATCATCATCTGTTGGTTGACCATAGCCTTAAGGCTATGGTCAAATATATAATATATATATTTTTTTTTTTTTTCTTAAAGGGGGCCTAACTTAAAACTACTTACAACTAACATGCAATATTTTTTTAATTTTTTGTTTTTTCTTAAACCTAACTTAAAACTACTTACAACTAACATGCAATATTTTTTTAATTTTTTGTTTTTTCTTAAACCTAACTTAAAACTACTTACAACTAACATGCAATATTTTTTTAATTTTTTGTTTTTTCTTAAACCTAACTTAAAACTACTTACAACTAACATGCAATATTTTTTTAATTTTTTGTTTTTTCTTAAACCTAACTTAAAACTACTTACAACTAAAATGTTGGCGCCAACTAACTTATTATATAATGTCCTAAAGCTAATGTGTTTATATTGTTTTCTAATATATATCGTTTATCATCATTTCTCGATAAGGCTATTTTATTGACTTGTGTAGTATACAAATCATGTTTTTTACTTCGTATTAAATTTAATTTCCTATATAGAGTTTCTTCCATAAATAATACTTTTTTATAGTCATCAATGTTAATCGTTTGATTGATAACGCTTTTCTTTACTCCCTTAGCTTTTTTAATTTCTTTATTTTCTAATGTTTTATAAGCATATAATTTTGCTCTTAGTCCTACAAATTCTGTTATCAGTTTTCCAGCTGTTTCATCTTTCATTTTACCTAATACCTTTTTATTTTTTTCTGAATATAATTTATGCTCTTTTGGATAATCAGATGTATCGAATAGTTTTATATTCCTTTCATATCTTTTATATATCATTCGTTTGTATATAATAACATAGCGAATCTGTATCTGTAAATAATAATTTTGCTTTTTCATTATATTTATTTTTTATATGATTATAATGAAAGTCATACATTAAAGTTTTACTTAACTCTAAAATAGACATTCCTACATAGATAGGTTTATCAAATCTTAGTTTAGTTTTTTTTCATATGACAAGCTATTAAATTTTCTGAGAATATTTTAAACGATTCAAAATTTGGTTTATTTACTAATTTTTGAGCTTGCTCTTCATTTTTAACTAATCGTACATCAACTCTATTTCTTATGTTTTCCATCGTTTTACCAAACACCGAGTTGTTCATTAATTTATAGAAATCTTTTTCAAATTCATTCTTCGCTTCCTTTCTCTTTCTCGTGTTAAGATCAATGTATGATTTCATCCAATTGCTCTGATCAAATTCTAATATTCTATGTATTTTCGTTAGTTTCAATCCTAAATTCAAACACTGTTTTAAATTTCTATAGTGTATAATATATTTTTCTTTATTTTTCAAGTTTGGAACTAATTTTGAAACTTTATCTAACTTTATATTTTCTGCTGCTAAGGGGTAATCGTTATGTAAATTGTGTAGTTCTTTAGGATATTCCAAATCAACTTCTAAAATATATCCTTTTTTAGATTCATCCCTGATATCCAAAACATCAAAATCGTTAATGTTTTTCATCCATTTAAAATTTCCTGTAGGCAAATACTGAGACATTGCCCAACCATACAAATTATTAGCATCTAAATAAGTGATATAACTATGCGGTTTATTTTTATCATAACTTTCTTGAATATATGGATTATTAGCTTTCGCATATCTATGTGTTATAGTACTGATTCCTCCTCTAATCCCCTTTTCTATCATTAACAACATATCCGGATCTTTTAATAAATCTAATTTTACTTTCGTTTCTTTTAATAATGCATCCCAAGATAACCCTGGAGATGTAAAATAACGTGCTGGATCTAATTTGTAAGTATCTAAACAAGTTGTTCTAAAATTTTCAAACACATCCGCTAATAATAATGTATCAGATTGTAAGTATAACATATGGTAATCTTTAAATGTTTTACAATTAAATTTTGTCCAGATAGTCTGCGCATGTTTGTAGTCCTCGTTTGTTATATTTTCATTATTCAAAATATTATAAAATTTCTCTTTTTTAGGCAATTTTTCATGATTAAATTTTGCTATATCATCCATCCAGTCGTATGGATAAATTCCTTTACGTTTTAGTAGCTGAAACTGTTCATCTTGATAATATTTGTATAAATTCTTTAAATTTTCATTTTCTAAATTTGATGCCAGTTTAGCTAGGGACGATGACATAAATCTAAAACTATCGAGGAATCTCAACTCCATGCTTGTTGAGATTGTTCCTTCATCAACTTTTATAAACTGACTGAAACTTATATAAGTTTCATCCGTTTGAGGAATTGCTTTTAATTCGCCATCGGTACGTCCAAATTCTTTAACAAATAAATGAGCATCGTATTTGGATAAGTTATGCATTATTATTGGAATAAATTTAGGATTTCTAATTTGTAAATTACAACTTCGGTGAGCAGGTCCTCTATATTCTCCTGTTAAATGATTATGATCTCTTACTTTAAAATCGTTTTCTGTATATTCTCTTTTACATACATAACAACGGTTTGCATTTTCGTGATTTAATTTTTCTTCTGGAGTTAAATTCATTGGTTTGTTTATTCTCAATAATTCATAAATTCTTTTTGATTCTGAAATTAAATATTCTACAAACGTTTTAGGCGCTTCGTTGCCTTCATAAATTTTAAGTTTTGAATATTCATCTACATCACATTTCGTATAACAACACCAACTGTTTGGTTGATGTTTCTGTAGGTTAATGGTATAAGATTCTTTAGGATCCGGTTGACTCGTTTGTATCTTTTGTAAGGTGCTTTCAAAATCTGCATATATAACAAATGGATGTCTGAATTGTTTATAATACAGTTTAAATTGAACTTGACCTTCTGATAATTCCATTCTTACCGGTTTATGAATACTACATTCTGGTATATGATTATCTAATAATTCTTTTTTATAAAAACTATGCAAACAGAATCGACATGGATAAGTTTTCTCTTTATGCTTTTTATCTATGAATGGACTCAAATGTTTCATCAGTATATAATGCGTATTTTTATCATTTGATATTAAAAGTAAATCAACATGTTTAGTTTTCTCAACTTTTGTAATTCTTAAAGGATATAATATTTCTTTCTCATCTAGTCCAAATACGTTAACTGACACATCGTTCTGATTTTCAAATTTATTAATCTGATTTAGTTTAACTGGGAATTCTATTCCTTTCCAATTATAATTTTTAGAAACTTCTTTTATTCTTGTTGATAATCTATGTGGATGACCTTCATCTAAACAATCAGATCTTGCTATGCACCATTTGAAACATTCGTTGTCCTTTTTGTTTTGAATATTTATTAATCCGAATTTTGGGTTCTTATATTTTGATGGAGTTTCAATATACGAAGAAGCTCTTAATGGTTTATATTTTGCTATCTTTATTTCAAAATCTAAAAGTTTATTGATGATCCATCCTGATCCTTCTTTTGTAAATTTGCAAATTTTTTCTTCAATTTTATTAATCATAACATGAATAGTATCTTTTATTTGAGAATTGTTTGTTATACTTGTCATGGAACCACTATTAAACCAATTTTGAATCGTTTGTTTTCTTCCATCAGGTAAATATTTATAAAATTCAACAAAAATAGAGAGACTCAGTTTTAAATTTTCCCAATTTTGTTCTTCAATTTTTTTCTGAATTATACTTATCATATTATTAATATACATCCTCGGATCAATGATTTTTATATTGGTATAACAATATGCTTTAAAATTACCTTGAATTCCTTCTCGATAATTTTTATAATCACATTGCATTGAATTTTTTTGATGAATCTTACTTTTCTCGTGAATTTTAAGGTTTAGAACGCTTTTATTACACATTGAGCATAATTTCTTTTTATCATCAAAATAATTCAAATTAAGCAATGATTGATTGGTATTTTTCACATGTTTATTACTTCTTAAATGAATTTTAAAATTTTTAATTTTAGTATTACAGATCTCACAAGTTGTCATTTTATTATAGATTTTTTTATTATAAGTCAATTTTGGATTTTCGTTATTCTTGAATTTCATAATTTTTTCTAGTTTTGATTTTAAAATAGGGGCTAATTTTTCTTCTAAATTTTTTATTCTTCTTGAAAAACGTTCTTTATCTAAAATTATAGAAGTTAGCCTATCGTTTGTTCTATCATAATTATCCATCTCGAAAATATCATTATTTTGTGAAAAGGTGACTTTCTTTTTATTTTTGTTCATTTCTAATTTCCTTATTTATTATAGAAGAAATAAAAAAATATTATATTTTCCTAAAACTCATCGAGTTCTTCAATTTTGCTTTCCTTAAAATTTTCTCTTATCTCTGTATTTTTAAAATTATTTTTGATAACTTTTTTCCTACTAAAAATACCTTAAAAATAATAACAGATTCGGATTCCTCGCACTTGGAAACCTATAAATCCATACCTTATTTATCTTTATATGTTAAGTAGAACCAGATATTTAACATTTAACAATTGAAAATGTATTTTTCGAATCCGTAGATTTTTTCCTGGAATTCTGGAAAAAATCCTGGAATGAAAAAAACCGGTTTTTTTAACGAATTTAGAAATTTTTTTCACTTTTCATATGTAGAATATGAAAATTCGAAAAGTTGTCAGAGCAGATTTTTATTTACTAACATCATTTAAAAATTATATCAAATTTTCAATTTTTTTCAATGTTATAATCATTATTATTATTATTTTTATTATTATTTTTTATTATTATTTTTAAATTCTTTAATTTTTTGGATTCTAACATTAGCGTTTCAAACGCCCACGATAGTATTCGGATAAATTTAAATTATAATTTATTTCTAAGTAATTTATTATTATTATTATTATTATTATTATTATTATTATTATTATTATTACTATTATTATTATTATTTATTGTGACGTCATCTGTGCACTGAAAGTGCACAACTTCTTGTCATTTTTGCTGTTTATTATTATTATTATTATTATTATTATTATTATTATTATATTATTATATTTATTGTGACGTCATCTGTGCACTGAAAGTGCACAACTTCTTGTCATTTTTGCTCTTAATTAAATTTCTCAT